>JANAVB010017800.1:9468666-9483062 GCA_029216955.1 Iris pallida | reverse complement strand
CTATATATATATATATATATATATATATATAGATATATATATATATATATACACACTATACTTTACATCTAAATAAACTCCATAATACCTTTCTAGTCTAGATCCATTTTAGGCCTATATAAGTATACACACCACACACACACACACACACACACACATACATATATATATATATATATATATATATATATTATATATATATATATATATATATATATTATATATATATCTATATATAATATTATATATATTATATATATAAATATATATAGATAATATCTATATATATATATCTTTTGATAAAGAATAAAATGATAATAACTAATAATAATAAATAATTTATAATTATAACCACAATATAATAATAATAATAAATATAATAATAAATTCCAATAGTAAAAATAATTCAATAACAGTTCCTGGATGATCCATATTATATATTCCCATTACTGGGCTCCAGAAAATCGTATCAAATACTCTAAGATACCAACTGATCTATCAATATCTATTTTATACGTGTAATTTATATTAGAAATATTAGGCGTTTCCCAAAATATATACAAGTATTTGCACATACATAAATATGTTTACACGGGTGTCTTTAGTCTCGCTGCATGCTTACATGGGCTTGGTCCGGTCTGGGTCCAGTCCGGACCAGTTTGGTACTACCGGGTCACTTAAACATCAAAAATATTAATAATGAATAATTAAATTATAGAGGTTAAGTCGTAACTTGGCCTGGTTTTCCTAGTTAGGACATCATTATGGCTCGGTCTTCCTACCAGGGCTAATACACTAGTCAAAGCACGCTACTGCACTATTCGTACTATGATTTCTAGTCACCTTGTATTCAAATTCCTAACCATGACTGTAATCATCTACCGTAATAATAAACTAAATAATTATTTATAAAATCTAAAAATCATCATTTAAATAAAATAAATAATAATAATATATTTCTAAATTTTCGGAAAGGGGAGCTACAAATCTACCCACCTTAAAATAATTTCGTCCTCGAAATTCTAATTTGTAACTATATTTCTTTAAATCAAAAGAAAGTACCTAACATTAATCTCTTAAATTCTAATTCCTCAAAATAGTTTATACCCTCCTCCTAGCCATTTTGTAACACATAACCTCTAGGACTTTTACCCATCTTTGGTCACACTACTCCCTTGAAACCCGGTCATTGAAACTTATAACCATCTAACTAGTTGCTAACCAATTCTACCAATAGATATCTAGAGCATATGCATCTATACCCTCTCTTATCTATCCAGAAACCCAAAATTTAACAAGCAAACTAATTTACGCAAGTAGTAAGAAATATTGAAATTCTAATAAGTGTGACCATGCGTCGCTCTGAAATAGGAAGGACTGGAAGACAAGGAAGAATAATCGAGAGCAAATATGAAGTTTCCAGAGCGTAGAAAGTATCCAATGATACAGATAGAAAGAGAGTTTATGAACCATTGACTTATTTGCTGATTGGGACTCTAGTCCAGTCGTCTGCTAAATCGAAGAACCCTTCATTTCTTAGAGGAGCTTTCAATCCATGCAATACAAAAATTCCATTCTCGAAATTAATCCAAACAAGGTTCCATAATAGAACGGAATTTGAGAAATCAAGATTGTGACACATTTCCGTGGTTATTTAATACACACGAGCAAGGGATTAAATACAATACAAGATCGTATCGCGACTTCCAGGTAGAGGATGATGGTTACTATTGACTTCACATTCAATAGGTGGAGACTACATAATAGGTATAGGGAATATTTCAAGTAGTTCGGTTTTATAGTCTAATTATGGTGGTATACATGGATGGGTTTTACTGGGTTCCCTAAGTGGACATCGTCGTTGGTTGGATGAACCTTGGATTTCAATCTATATTGACTGGACAAGATCCTAAGGATAAAACTATTTATACTAGGTTAGGGCAACCTAGAATAGGTTTCAACCCAAGTGGTTGAGCTAGTTGCTAGTCAGGTTGGTTAGCTAGGTCCCTAAAGCCCAAAAATCCCCTTTGGTAACTTTTGTGTTAAGTAGCACATGATGCCTCAATTGGGTGGCACACTAGTGGCATGTGCGAAGTGGGCTTCGAGTAGATCACAGCCATATATTGGGTCGAATAAATTGAGTCAAGGTTGAGGCTCTAGTGGAAGTCGGGAAGTATACCGTTATTATGGTAAGGGTCATAGCTAGTCATTTTGACCTGAAAGTCGTACCACAAAAAAGAGAACAAGGGGACGTGTTTGAGTGGGACATGATTACTAGATGAAGTGGACTCGTCTAGATCTCGCATATAAAATTGTTGGAGGGTAGCAGCTGGTCTCGTGCTCCGAATATTAATGACACGGCCGGGGACACAAAATAATCTAAATAGAAAGTGGGAGTCCATGGGGCACTAATTATCATCCTAATGGAAATTATTCTAATCAATCGGTAATCCTCGTATATCCCAAAATTTTAGAAGACTTATAGTCTACTCACCTTAGAAGCTAGGACATAGTTTTAGGAATAATGAGAAGAATACTAAAGTCCGGATATTGTACTCGACTCTTGTTAATAAAGAATAAGGCACCGCGAAAGGATACGGTAGATATATGTCAAGTTAAGGATCGTTCCTCCATAAATAGAAAATGAGTGTGTTCAATGACACATGGTCGATAAAATAGAATAATCTTCTCGTCCATAGTATACAAGAGTTATCGACGGGTAACCAACTCTAAGGCACCATCATATGAAAAGATTTTTAAAACTGAGTCATGAATTTCTATTTGTGTCAAGCCTGCCAGACTATTGTCACAGGGTTCTTTCTGGTATGGGCTGTAGTGATCATGTATTATTGTTGAAACTGGTATAATATAACAGGGTATTTAAGCTATGGTATTGGCTAAGCTAGTGACTGTGGTGTCCAACACTAGTTAGGTCTTAACAAAAATTTACATGACTAGGGTAATTTTGTTGGAAACGAATCTCGGGATGGGTGTCCATAGTCATGGTAAAGATTGTCCTTACCTTTGTCTATTCATCTCATGTCTAAACTGCGGGCTTGGTCGAGGAAAGGTGGGTTAAGGCTTAAGAGTTGCTTGTTAAAGTAAGCTTCAAGCAAATAATTAGAGACTCACAAACAACTAGTTCTTGAGAATAGATAGTTCCTAGGTTGGCATTTTGACTAAGGGTAAAACCCTAATTATTCTCAAATTTCGATGGTTAGAAGGTCCCAATAGTAGTTTGAGGGTCGAGAGGAGAATGAGTAACTCAAGGCAGGGTTCTAGTCACATGGCTGGCCGATGGTAGCTACGCTTGTATATACAACTATCATAGCCATGGGAATACTGTCTATCTACCATTATGAGCTTTCGTCTTTCCAAATCAGTAAAAGACAAAAACAATAAAGAGTTCAAGAAAGATGCCACTAAATACAATTACGTAATTCAAAGGCGAATGTATAATTCAGAGGAATTGTCAATACCGTCGCGGATAAGATTCTGGATATCTCTATATCTCAATCCTCGTAGGATAATTAAATGAAGAGCGAACCGAATGCATTATGGTTGATCAGACCGTAATACACTGATTCTGATTAACAATATGTTAGTAGGCATCCCTAATAAACATATATCTTGAATCAAGCTCGAAAAGAGTAAGCTTGCAAAACTAAGCTGTAATAGCAGCATTGGTCCAGATAGTCAAAATACAATTATGCGAGATTTTTTGAAAGGAGGCACAAGTAGTTCGAGTTTTGTGAGAATCAAAACCTTACCTGGTGTTCTTGCCTATACATCATCCTACTATCTTCTTATCCAAAAGGCCTTGGTCGACCAACGGGTTATGGACGTCTGAATTCTATATTCTAGTAAACCTATTAGTGTTAGTCAATTACCTCGTTAATAGATCACGAGGACCACAGAATGCTAGGCTGGGAGACAGGCTACCCAACTTATAGAACTTTTACTAGTATTGGCTTTGGGATTTATGGGACACACAGGACATTTTTCTATCCTCTATAGTATCCTAAACTTGTAATTAACGCCTGAAGTCATTTCACCAAAGAATTATGCCTCGCCCGTATACTCTGGCGTGGTAACCCTTGTTCCGTGATTCAAATGTGATATGTTATCCGATACTTTACCTTATATTGACACAAGTTCTAAGAGGTCACGAAGACATAGTTGTAGCAATGTTCCATAACCTACGATTCCTTGAAATAATTTCAACTCTATGGGTCGTGCCTCGCTAGTGTGCTGGTGGCTGGCCATCGCAGTCGTTAAAATTACTCCAATTATATTCCTAAGAACTTAAAGGAGCTGCTAGAGATTCAAACTAGTTGACTATGATAAACGTAAACACCTGCCCATAAGTCCCAATCCTTAAAGTAAAAAATTGATCGGGGAGGAAATAACTGAAGGCAAGGGTACTAAGAATATCCTAATCTATGTTTCATATCTATTTCAAATGGTTGAGGGAAACTTTGAATCAAGTCTACCTCGAGATTTATATATGAATAATAGAATCAGAAATTATAAACTAATTCCTATTAGATCAAATTCTAACTTATGATATAAGGTTTATATTTAATAGAGCAATAAAAAATTGAACAATTTATCAAGAGTAGAGCCTTAATTCTAGGAAAGCCTAACTTACCAGGCGAATAGTATATCCATATTGGATCATAACGTCATATCAAAAGTAATAGTATATCTATAGAGATCTGGCAAGCTATCTAAATTTAATAATTCTTTATCTAAATTGCATGGCCTATCTAACAACCTTATACTACCCAACGGTCAATTCGAACAAGGGACTCCTAGTCCTAGTCATCTCTTAAATTAACTCTAAGTTTGTGAGCATTTCCTAGTCGCAGGCTCGCAGTAGTACGACTAATAGGATACTACCACGAGTTCGCACAATTTGCAAAAACTGACCACGCTGGGCCACTACAAAAACTTGTCATAACCCGCACCCGCTTTCGGATACGAGACGTGTCCAAGCCAGCCTACGCCGCAGAGTCGGCGGTAGAACGTTGTCAAGCCCGCAAGAAATAAATGCTCAAAATAACTTATTGCTCATTCACATTTCTAAAATTTATTACAACATTTATATTTAAAAAAATACAAAGTTCTTCCATTAATGAAAATGATACAACTGCTATTTATTTATAGGTTTCTGTTTGCAAGTATACCCGTATCTTCCAAAGCTAAGTGATGCCACTGCTAACCTGAAAATGTTGGTTTTTCAGTCAGGAATGGAACAATTACACAAACCAACGATAATGCAAAAACCACAACAAATAACAAGATATGAAATAACATATGAGAGGTGAAACCTAGAAAATAACTGATGACGGCAAGCGATGAAGAAAACAGGAATCAAGTTAAAGATAGCTATCTATGTGTTTTGAAATATCTTGATCGACATGTGAACGGCTAGGGGGTAAATACGGCACCCTGCTCGTGTCATTTGCAGCTGCTATCAGTCAGATTAGACATATTGGGATGGTTAAGGGGTAGTTCACACGTCTACTAAGATATTTCCCCGCCCAGCTAGTACTCATGGAATCAGGTCGCAAGCATGGTAATCATGAAAATGACAGTCAAAAAAATATAATAAATCCATGATACTAATCTCTGTATGTCGAACGTGTCAACAAGCAGCAAGATATATGTATAAACATGAATGAAAACTACTATGAATCAAAAGCAATTAGAAAGTGTACGTGCCTGAGGTCCTTCGCTGGTAAAATCGATAGTACAACCACTCATATGAGTCACTAAAGTCAACACATGCAAAAAGTCTCCAGATACAAAATAAATATTACCAATGTTCTCAGAATAGTCAAATTAGCTAGGATTGCCTGTCCTTAAGTTCAATTCTGGACACAGGGGCAAAACGATAATTTTGGGCCAAAATAGTGTCCACCGTTGGAACCGCTTTGCACCAAAAAATGTGCCAGAGTCAATGTTCTCTAAAGTCATCAAACTACATATCTACGGATTTATATAAATGATATGAACCCAACGATATGTCTAATTTTGGATTCCGTCGACCGTGCACAAAATCGTCCGTTGAGTCGGACCATGGGGCCTATAAAACGGCGAATCGGTCAACTGTCTCAGAATGGGACCAAACTTGGCATACAGGACCAGAAAAATGATACGGTCCTATTGGCGCAAGTTTCTTCTCGATTTGACGAACGTGCACAAAGTAATTAGGAATTTTGCACAGAGGTCGATACGATGAATTTTGACGGATATGCATCAAATTCGTCGCGCACACGCAACCAATTGAATTCTGTCAAAGCCCACACGTCCACGAAGCCATTACGCACCTTTCGATGCTTTCGGTTTGCAACCACGTCGTCCGGTTTGGCGGGACGCACGTCGTATCGACGAGTTTTCTATGTTTTGAAAACAGTTTTTCTTTGATTTTTGGAACTGTTTACCATAAATATAATACAAGATAAAATAATCTATTTAGTGGATTTTGATCCTGATTAGGTTGTCTAAGAGGCTTTTCAGATGGTTTTCTTGAATACTCAATACCCTGACGGAAAAACGGCTTCCAAGTTGGGTGTTACGCCAGTTATATGCTCTGTTCACTAACAGGATTTTTGTTGATTTCGACTTAGTTCTTTTCGAATCTGGATCGATTCCATATAAACTAGCCAGATGGGTTCATAGGGATTATGTTGGCTTTCCAAACCAATTTACAGATCAAAAATTAGTAAGATATAGGATGAGAAATGGGTTCGAAGTATACCTTCGCAGCTGCTGTCACTGTCGGCTGGGGTGCGCGCTTCTATTGCTGCATCCGGCTGTGCTCGGCCTGCTGCTGGCAACGTGCGGTGGGGCAGGATTGTAGAAACAAAATAGTAAAGCGTAAAACTCTAGAGAAGGGGTGAATAGAGTTGACAGCGGAATAATGCTAATTAAAAAGTTAGCAGCACAATCATAGAATATTAATCACAACTAAAATAAAGTAAAGGCAGAGTTAAGAGAGCAAACGCAAAGACAGCGATGTATACTGGTTTTCCTCTGTTGAGGACTAATCCAGTCGTAGAACTCTTGCTACCAGTTGAATCCACTATTGGAAAAACCGCAAGTTTTCTTACGAAGTCCTTGCAACTTCTACAACGCGAGCTTTGATACGAAGAACTCGTCCAACTTCAATTTGAAGAGGTATTCTTCTATCAAGCCTTCTGATTACAATCTCTCAGAAACTTCTAGACCGTACCGTACTGGCAAATTGACTAGAGGATTGTAATTGGCTTAGGATCTAAAATTTAAAGCTCAAGAAAACTCTTTGGAAGATTGAATGCTTTAGATAGATAGAAGATTGAAAGTGAATAAGTGAGTTGAAATGATCGAATACTTCTTTATTTATAGGTGTTCCAAAGGCAGACTTCTGACAGAATTCGGGCAGAACTCTATAAGCAAATCTCGGTCAAATTCGCACTACAGAGGACCAAGTAACAAGGATTCAAAATCACAACGGCCACCAACCGAACTCTGGCCGAACTCTGGCCGAACTCGGCCTGAGTTCTGTCAGGGTTTAGTTAGGGTTTTTAAAAAGCTTTTGGTAATTTTGAAAACCTTTTTGAAAAACCTTTTTTCTAAACCTTTTGAGAGGTCATTTTAAAAACATTTTGAACTCATTTAAGGGTAGCCTATTTGCCAGTACGACTCGGTGTACAACATATTCCTAGACTCAAATAAAATAAAAATATATTGCATAAGGAATTATATACTCGAGTAGGCAAACAGATCTTTGTCTTGAATCCAGTGGATAGCCATTCTTGATCATGTCCAAGAGTCCGAGACGTCCCGACTAGCTTCGTATCCAGACAGAGTTTGATCAATTATTAAAATCAGGTTGACCATATGACCAATGGGCCAACAATCTTCCCCATTTTGATAATTGACAAACTATGATGATATAACATTAAGCTTGTTCAAAATATCAAAAAGTAAAATTGTTCATATCCTGTATTATCTCAAAAAAATGATAGATCTTTTAATTTTTCTCCCCCTTTGTCACTTAGCAAAATAATTGCAAAAGATAAAGCTCCCCCGCAATCAATGCATAAGTAACAAATAGTGAGAAAACACATAAAAAAATAAGGCAGAAATAAAAGAAAATATCACAGGCATGTATTGTCTAAAAAAAATCATCACAGGCATGTAATTTCACAGGCAGTTATAAAGAATGAAGCAATATAAGAGATAGTGCTATCATAAACTGAAACTGAAATATAGTGCTAAAATAAACTGGAATGCCATAAACTGAGACATAATAAACATGTCCATGAAAATAACAGAGTACTGAAGCAAACTAGAAAGTGCTAATAATAATCAAAAAGTACTGATAATTACTTGGAATGTCGGAGCATTTCCAAGTGCACAATAAAATATCACTCAAAATCATATAGTCACATCTCCTCATCATCATCCTCATCATCATCATCAGCTCGACCAGCATGTCCCGAAGGACCAGCTCCAGAGGTACCAGCGCCAGAAGGATGAGGAGGGGCGCCAGCAAAGTCACGAGGTGGACGGTACCAATCATAGGCGTTACCCGGGCTGGAAGTAGACATGAATAGCCTCATCCTCACAGTGGTAACCAGAAAAAGCTGGATCTCTAGGGATAGAACCGGCTGAATGACCAGTCTGGGCGAAACGAAGATCAGCTAAGGAATTTGCAAGCGCCTGATAACGGGTGACGTCGCAGAACTCACGTTCGCCAGCCATGTCCGTCATCGAGACGTACAAAGCAGATAAATGTTGATGTATGCCCTCAAATGTCATGGCATACTGATGAGGTGGTGTTGGATGTACAGTAGGAGGAGCAGGAGGAGGAGCTAAAACAGTCCTGCTACGACGAGATAACTGAAGAAAACTTGGGCTCACGGTCCTGAGTAAAAGTCGACAGATCGATATCGAAGCGCTGAAAGATGCATGGAAGAATCATCGCGTAAGAGAGATTTCTATCTCTTGCACGACAACGACCCATCATCTGAATCATGGTCTTAGGGGCAGAAAATGGAATCCCTTTAAGAATGTGGTACATGGCGGACAGCTCAAGAGAAGTCACATCATCCTTTGAAGTTGATTTTGGAAGGATAGTGGAATAGATGATGTGATGCAATTCATAGTTAAACAAGTTCAGGTTGTTAGCCTTGAACTTTCCAGAGCGTACTCTATCAGGTGCACAAAGTTCCGCTTTGAAACTGGCGAGTCTTGTGCCTTCGAGGAAATCAAATTCAGTGATGTCAACTAGCGGTTCACCTTCGTTAGGGATACCAAGGATCTCCGCTAAGAGGTCATCATCGAAATTGATATCAATACCTCCAACTCGAGTGCTCACATCAAAAGTGTTTAATATGAGATTGCAATAAAATAATCTAATGGTATTTGTTGCTATAGAAAAGTAGAGTTTAATAAAAAGATGTAGCCCTAATGCCTCAAAGAAATGACGATGATCAGAAAATACAGTCCACTTGACTGGAGCACCTGTGCATATGGATCTCATGGAGAAGTCTCCATACCACAGTAGGGCTTGGTCTAGGATTTGAAAGAAAAACCCATCGAACGTGCCGTCGTTCGTTTGGACCAACAAGAAAAGGGAATCCGTATGCGGATGCGAAGATGACCCTTCCTCACTGGGGGTCGTCTTCTTCCTCTTTGAAGGATTGAATTTGGGTGCCATTTGTGCAAATTGAAGTAAAAAATACACTAATTGAAAAGTGGAGAAAGATAGGGTTATACCTCCCTAAATCAAAGTATGTCGAAGAGAACGACGAACTCCGTACGAATCCAAATTTGGATTGATTTCACCACTTGGATTGGAAGAAAGAGGGTGGTAAAGAACTAGGGTTTGGGGCTCCTTCGCGGCTGCTGCTGCTGTTATGATAAAGTTTGGAAGCAATGAAGAAGAAAGGCTCTCGGGCTCTGGCTATATAACCTGAAACCCTCAACCGAACTCGGGCCAAATTCGGTCAGAGCTATGGCCGAATTCGCCTAGGGTTCTTTATAATTAATTTTTGCCATTCTTTTTCATTGTCTCATTTCAAATATTTAATTCAAAGATTAGTTATTTCAACTTCAATTAACATAATTAATATTATTTTATAGATTAAATGTCGTTACACAGCGACTATTTCAGATTAGCTGTAGGAGTACTGTCCCAGCTGGCGGAGGTTCACCGGGGAACTCTTAAGTACCGCTTCGCTTCAACCATAGTTGTGGTGACAGACAGACTCTTTATTGGCTTGTCTCTAACACAGTTTTTGCGTAATAATATATAATCATAAAACAAAAATAATTAATATTATTGACGTCCAAAATTCCTAATTTTCGACGTAAATAATTGAACCAATCTTCCGCTAGAGGTTTAGTGAAGATGTCAGCTAGTTGATTTTCAGTATCTATGTACACAAGGTTTATATCTCCATTTTGATGATGATCTCTAAGAAAGTGATGTCGAATCTCGATATGTTTAGTACGAGAGTGACATACTGGATTCTTAGTCAAATTATAGTGCTCGTGTTATCACAGAAAATGGGAATATGTGTGTAAAATAAATCATAGTCTTCTAGGGTTTGTTTCATCCACAAAATCTGAGCACAACAACGTCCTGCGGCGATGTACTCAGCCTCTGTTGTTGATAGGGCTACAGAATTTTGCTTTTACCTAAACCATGAGACTAAAGCCTTGCCTAAGAAATGACATGTGCCACTGGTACTTTTTCTATCAACTTTGCATCCAGCAAAATCTGCATCCGAATAACCAATAAGGTCAAAGGACTTAGTTTTGGGATACCACAAGCCAACAGAAGAAGTGCCCTTAAGGTATCGAAAGATACGCTTTACTGCGGACAGACTTGATTCCTTTGGGTTAGCTTAAAAACGTGCACACAGGCAAACACTAAACATTATATCTGGACGACTAGCAGTTAAATAAAGTAAACTACCAATCATACCACGATACTTACGTGTGTCGACTGGCTTGCCTTGTTCATCTGAATCAAGCTTTGTTGAAGTTGCCATTGGAGTGCCAATAGGTTTGACATTGTCCAGATCAAACTTCTTTAGCAAGTCTTTTGTGTACTTGGCTTGATTTATAAATATCCCATTATCAGTTTGTTTGATTTGCAATCCGAGAAAGAATTTTAGCTCTCCCATCATGTTCATCTCAAACTCATTCTGCATACACTTAGAAAATTCTTGACACAGAGATTCATCAGTAGATCCAAATATAATATCATCAACATAGATTTGAATTAAAAGAAGTTTGCCATTAAAAGACTTAATAAATAGTGTAGTGTCAACCTTGCCTTTTGAAAAACCGTTGTCAAGTAGAAAAGAGCTTAGACGATCATACCAAGCACGAGGGGCTTGTTTTAAACCGTATAAGGCTTTCTTCAACTTGAAAACATGATCAGGGTTTTTAAAATCCGTGAAACCTGGAGGTTGTGCTACAAAAACTTCTTCTTTTATAAAACCATTTAAAAAAGCACTCTTGACATCCATTTGAAATAGTTTGAAATCATGAAAACATGCAAATGCACATAACATGCGAATGGATTCTAATCTCGCAACTGGGGTATAAGTCTCATCATTGTCGATACCTTCTTCTTGATTGTATCTTTGAGCTACGAGTCGAGCCTTATTACGAGTCACTAAACCATTCTCATTCAGTTTATTTCGGAATACCCAACGGGTACCAATGACCGGATGATCAATAGGCCTGGGAACAAGTTCTCAAACTTGATTCCGTTCAAATTGGTTTGATTTCTCTAGCATAGCATCTATCCAAAAACTATCACTACATGCTTCATCAATAGTTTTGGGTTCTAGCTGTGAAATTAATACAACACTAGAAACAATATCTCTACTGGATGTACGAGTACTTACTCCTTTGGTAATATCACCAATTACCAAATCTTTTGGATGATCAGCTATAAATTTCAACCTTTTCGGTAGACTCTGAAGGTAGCTGGTTCCTGGATCTTCTCTAGGAGGTTCAGCTAGTGCAGAGCTTGGTTGAGGATCAGCTGATATTGAGCTTGATGCAGGCAGATCTTCATCACTGTCATCGATAGTCATTTGATTCATTTTTTCAAAGGTGACGTTGATTGATTCTTTGATGATCATTGTTCGTTTGTTGAAAACTCTGTATCCTTTGCTCTTGGCCGCATAACCTAAAAATATACCTTCATCGGCCTTTTCATCAAATTTTCCCAAGTTGTCTTTTCTATTAAGAATAAAGCACTTACAACCAAATATTCTAAATATGAAACTGAGGGAGTTCTATCAAACCATAACTCAAATGGAGTCTTCTTCGATTTGGGTCAAATTAGAACTCTATTGAGAACAAAGCAAGCTATATTGACAGCTTCAGCCTAGAAATATTTGGGTAGACTAAACTGGTTTAACATCACTCTGGCCATTTCGGATAGAGTTCTGTTCTTACGTTCTACAACACCATTTTGTTGTAGGGTCCTAGGGCAGGAGAACTCGTGTATGAAACCGTGTGTATCACAAAATTGCTCCAAATCAGCATTCTCGAATTCGTCTCCATGATCGCTTCTGATTCGAATGATCATGTAACCTTTTTCATTTTGTACTTTCTTACAAAAGGCGACAAATTCGGATAATACATCATTCTTGCGTGTCAAGAAATATACCCACGTGTATCTAGAGAAATCATCTACAATTACAAAAGCATACAATTTACCTCCGAGGCTAGCAACTCTGCTAGGACCGAATAAGTCCATGTGTAGCAATTGTAGAGGTCTAGTAGTACATACAGCATTTACAGATTTAAATGTGGATCTGGTAGCTTTGTTCTTTTTATATTGGCTGCATACCGAATCCTTCTTGAATGTAATGTCCTGTAAACCGCGTACTTGCTTCTTTGTGGATAATCTTGAGATCGTATCCATATTAGCGTGACCGAGTCTCATATGCCATAGATGACTCCTATTACTTTTAGCCATTAAGCATCTACCTGAAATGTTATTTTCTTCTAACAAATAGAAAACATATATGTTGTCTTCCCTGATACCTTCAAAGATAGTACTACCAGTTGAGCTATCAACTATAGTACATTTGTCTTTGCCAAAGTTGATTCCATAACCATGATCAGCTAGGTGACTTATGCTGAGTAGATTATGTTTCAACTCGGTAACCAGACAAACATCCTTAATTACAGGATAGGGAGACTTACCAACATCACCGATACCAATAATATACCCTTTTAAATTATTACCGAAGGAAACATAACCTTCCTTCTTCTTCTTCGACAGTGTTGCAAATAATGTAGCGTTACCGGTCATATGTCGTGAACAACCACTATCGAGGATCCATTTGCTTCTAGCATGTGAAGGGTGTTCCACCTAGAAAACAGTTTGCAGATGAAACTTTTGGTACCCATTTTTTGTAGGGTCCTGAAATGTTAGCTTTTGGTATCCAAGCATAAACATTTAAATCAACAAGCTTTCTCATTCTACATGCAAATGAAATATGACCAATGAGGCCACAATAATGACATTGTGCATGTCGAGTGTTGAAAGCTGAGTGGTGTGCATGGTTGGTGTGCATGGTTGGTAGGTTTAGGTTTTCTAGTATAGAAGAAAGCATACCTATAATCTTGTTTGGGCTTAAACTTTTAGGGTAAAGGTTTGATAGGATTAGGTCTGACAGTGTTTGGTTTGGAAATGTTCCGATTTTTCGGTAAATGACACGTGTTAGGGTAGGAAGCAGCAGGCTCAGGCTGTTTTCCTAACCTAATTTTCAATCTTTTGGAAGTGTCATACAACTTAGTATAATCAGAAGTGAGTGATTCTATTCTGATTTGTGCACATCGAAGACTTTTCTTCTCTATAGAAAGTTCTTCCTTGAGTTGGTCAATAACTTTGTCTTTCTCTTCAGATGACTTGGTAGTCTCGTGTAATAAGAGCTTTATTGAAGAAAGCTCACCAGACTCACTAACATTATTTCTAACCTCATCTAGTAGGTCGGTAAGTCTACCTATTTCACCTTTGTACTCTTTGAGTACCTTCTTAGAGGTCTGATACTTGCTATGCAGTTTCCTGTAATCAGTCATCAGGTCACTGAAGGCATCTCCTAATTGCTCAAAGGTGAAGTCATTATAAGTATCAACTACAGGTTCAGTGGGTACCTGATCGGATGCCATAAAGCATACGTTTGCAGCATCTTCTGATTGTTCGTCTTCTGAGTCGCTTGCTTCACTTTCATGCCATATGCTGGTATTGGCATATCTTCTAGATGTTGATCTCTTCAGGTTCCCTTTTTCATACCTGTTGCTCTTTTTGCTTGATGATGAGTTTGTAGGACAATCCTTCTTCATATGTCCCTTCTTCTTGTAAC
>JANAVB010017800.1:9353666-9463666 GCA_029216955.1 Iris pallida | reverse complement strand
ATGCTCAATATAGAAGAACTGTAGAAGATGATTCCGACGACACTGACTCTGACATTGAGGATCAATCTCTTATGGTGAGAAAATTTAAAAAGTTCATGAGATTCAACAGAAGAACAAAGGACAACAACAACAACGATGAAGATCCTATTTGCTATGGTGGTAAGATGAAAGGACACATGAGGAAAGATTATCCAACAGCATCATCATCAACCAAGAAGAACAGCAAATATGACAAGGGCTACCTGAAGAAGTCTACGTCCCGAAGATATGCCAATACAAGCATATGGCATAAAAGTGAAGCTAGTGACTCAGAAGACAAGCAATCAGATGATGCTGCAAATGTATGCTTGATGGCGTACGATCAGGTAACCACTAACACCCTGTTTGATACTTATGATGATTTTACCTTTGAGCAACTAGGAGAAGCCTTTACTGACCTCTTTGGGGATTACAAAAGACTGCATAGTAAATATCAGATCTCTAAGAAGGTACTCAAAGAGTACAAAAGTGAAATAGAAAGACTTACCGGCCTACTAGCTGAGGTTAGAAGTAGTAATTGTTCTAGTGAGAAAAGTGAGCTTTCTTCTATTAAGCTGTTATTACACGAGACCCAAAGACTATACGAAGAGAAGGACAAGACAATTACCCAATTAGAGGAAGACTTACTCAAAGAGAAAAAAAAGTCTCCAGCAAGCTACTGTTAGAAATGATGCACTCACTGCTAACACATGTCACTTACCGAATCATCGGAACACGGTCAAACCCAACACTGTCAGACCTAACCAAACAAAACCATCGCCCATAAAGACAAATAGGCATACATTCTTTTACACTAGAAAACCTAGACCTACCAATAATGCACAACACTCTGCTTTCAACACTCAGCATGCTAGATGTCGCTATTGTGGCACCATTGTTCAGATTTCTTCTTCATGTAGAGTTAGAAAGCTTGTGATTTGAAAATTTGTGTATGGATACCAAAAACTAACATTCTAGGACCCTACAAGAAATGGGTACAAAAGTTTTCATCTACAAATTCTTTTGTAGGTGAAACGCCCTTCACATGCTAGAAGCAAATGGATCCTCAACAGCGGTTGCTCACGGCATATGACCGGTGATGCTTCATTATTCGCAACACTATCGAAGAAGTAGGAAGGATACATCTCCTTCGATAATAATTTGAAAGGGTACATAATTAGTATTAGAAATATTGGTAAGGCTCCCTATCCTGTGATTAAAGATGTATGTCTAATTATCGAGTTAAAACATAATCTGCTCAGGCCATTCAGCTGATCACGATTATGGCATTAACTTTGTCAAAGACAAATGTACTATAGTTGATAGCTCAACTAGTAGTACGATCTTTGAAGGTATTAGGGAAGAAAATATATATGTTTTCTATCTATTAGAAGATGCTAACAAAGCAGGTAGATGCTTGATGGCCAAAAGTGATAAGAGTCAACTATGGCACATGAGACTTGGTCATGCAAACATAGACACAATTTCAAGCCTATCCATAAAGAAGCTGGTATGAGGCTTACTGGATATTTCTTTCAAGAAGGATATGGTATAATAGCGAATGTGAAAAGAACAAAGCTACCCGATCCGCTTTTAAGTCCAAGAATGTTGTAAGTACTACTAGACCTCTACAATTGCTGCATATGAATTTATTTAGACCTAGTAGAATTGCTAGCCTAGATGGTAAGTTATATGCATTTGTAATAGTAGATGATTTCTTTAGATACACGTGGGTATATTTTCTTGCACGCAAGAACGATGCATTATCAGAATTCGTCACCTTTTGCAAGAATGTTCAAAATGAAAAGGGTTTCATGATCACTCGTATTCGAAGAGATCATGGCGGTGAATTAGAGAATACAGAGTTCAAGCAATTTTGTGACACACTGGATTATTTGCATGAGTTATCTTGCCCTAGGACTCCACAAAAAAATAGAGTTGTGGAACGTAAGAACAGGACTCTATCCGAAATGGCTAGAGTAATATTAAATCAGTTTAGTCTACCTAAATACCTATGGGCTGAAGCTGTAAATAGAGCGTACTATGTTCTTAATAGGGTTCTAATTCGACCTATATCGAAGAAGACTCTCTATGAATTATGGTTTGATAGAACTCCCTCTGTTTCTTATTTTAAAGTATTTGCTTGTAAATGCTTTATTCTTAATACTAAAGATAATTTGGAATAATTTGATGAAAATGCCGATGAAGGTATATTTTTAGGTTATGCGGCAAAAAGCAAAGGGTACAGAGTCTTCAACAAGAGAACGATGATCATCGAAGAAACAATAAATGTTAAATTTGACGAACTCAATCAATATTCTGTCGATGATGATAATGAAGACATAAGTACACCTAGTACTGCTCCTGCAGAACCCTCACACAAAGTACCAGCTGAGTCTTCAAGCAAATCACGTACAGAACCAGAAGTCAGAACCAACAATCCAGAGGATATGCCAAAAGAAATGAGATTTTTGGCAGACCATCGAAAGGACTTTGTAATTGGTGAGATTACCAAGGGTGTAAGTACTCGTTCCTCTAGTAACGCTATAGCTTCCTGTTTTGTATTTATTTCACATCTTGAACCCAAAAATATTAAAGAAGCATGTAGTGATAATTTTTTGTTACATGCTATGCAAGAGGATTTGGGCCAATTCGAACGAAATCAAGTTTGCAAACTTGTTCCTAAGCCCATTGATCAACCAGTCATTGGCACCCGCTGGGTATTTCAAAAAAAACTGAATGAGAATGTGTTAGTGACTCGTAACAAGGCTCGACTCGTAGCTCAAGGATACAATCAGGAAGAAGGTATCGACTATGATGAAACTTATGCCCCAGTTGCGAGATTAGAATCCATTCGCATGTTATGTGCATTTGCATATTTCATAATTTTAAGTTATTTCAAATAGATGTAAAAAGTGTATTTTTGAATGGTTTTATAAAAGAAAAAGTTTATGTAGCTCAACCTCCAGGTTTTACTAATTTCACCTGATTATGCTTTCAAGTTGAAGAAGGCATTATACGGTTTGAAACAAGCCCCTTATGCTTGATACAATCGTCTAAGCTCTTTTCTACTTGACAATAGATTTTCAAAAAGAAAGGTTGATACTATACTGTTTATAAAGTTTTTTAATGACAATCTTCTTTTGATTCAAATTTATGTAGATGATATCATTTTTGGATCTACTGATGAATTTCTTTGTCAAGAATTTTTAAAGTGTATACAGAATGAGTTTGAGATGAACATGATGGAAGAGCTAAAGTTCTTTCTCGGACTGCAAATCAAACAAACCAACAATGAGATGTTCATAAATCAAGCCAAGTACAAAAAAATTTTATTAAAGAAAGTTCGATCAGGAAGTAGTCAAACCACTTGGCACTCTTATGGCAACTTCAACCAAGCTTGATATTGATGAACAAGGCAAACCTGTCGACATACGTAAGTATCAAAGTTTGATTGGTAGTTTACTTTACTTAACTGCTATTCGACCTGATATAATGTTTAGTGTTTGCTTGTGTGCACGTTTTCAAGCCAATCCTAAGGAATCACATCTGTGCGCAGTTAAGCGCCGATACCTTAAAAGCACTTCTTCTGTTGGCTTATGGTATCCCAAAACTACGTCATTTGACCTAACCGGTTATTCGGTTGCTGATTTTATTGGATAAAAAGTAGATAGAAAAAGTACCAGCGGTACATGTCATTTCTTATGCAAAGCTTTAGTCTCTTGGTTTAGCAAGAAATAAAATTATGTCGTATTATCAACAACTGAGGCTGAATATATCGCCGCAGGACGTTGTTGTGCACAAATTTTGTGGATGAAGCAAACCTTAGAAGACTTTGGCTTACTATACACACACATACCCATTTTCTGTGACAACACTAGCACTATCAATTTGACTAAGAATTCAGTATGTTTCTCTCGTACTAAACATATCGAGATTCGACATCATTTTCTTAGAGATCATCAACAAAATGGAGATATAAACCTTGTATACATAGACACAGAGAATCAATTAACTGACATCTTCATAAAACCTCTAGCGGAAGATCGTTTCAATTATTTACGTCGGGAATTAGGAACTTTAGATGTCAATAATATTAATTAATTTTATTTTATACATTTATTTTTCAATACTCAAAAACTATTTTTGAGACAAGCCTACAAATGGTCTATCTGTTACCATGACTACGGTCGAAGCAAAGCGGTATTTAATTATTTCCTGATGAATTCCCGTTAGCTGGGACAGTACCCGTACAGCTAATCTGAAACAGTGACTGTGTAACAAAATTTAACTTGTAAAATAATATTATTTATATTAATTAAAATTTTAAAAATACTAAACTTAGAATTAAATAATTGAAAGGGGATGATGAAAAGGATATGGCCTACAAAATTATTTTTAAATTCATCAAAAGAACTCTAGGCGAACTCAGCCCGAGTTCTATTAGTGGTATATGTTTTTAAGTCAGAACCCGAGGTCCCCTCCTATTCATCTCTTCCAAACTCCTCCAAACAGCAGTAGCAGCAGCCGAAACCTCTCCAAAACCCTAGATTTTCTCTAACTCCTTGCTCCTAATCCGGTTGGAGATTTCTATCCAAATTTTGGATTCGTGCAGAGAATTTCTGTCTCTACAACATACTCAATTTCTGGAAGGTATAACTCTCTCCTTCTATCTACTTCAATTTTATCAGTTTCTATTCAAATTTGGAAGAAATGCCTAAGGGATTCACTCCTTCTAAGAGGAAGAAGACCAATGCCAGTGAAGAGGCATCATATTCGAATCCACCCGAGGATTCCCTCTTTTCCCCGGTCCAATCGTCCGATGGTGCATACAATGAGTTTTATTTTGAAACTCATGACCAATCATTACTATGGTATGGTGATTTTATCATGTGCACCATATGTACTGGCGCCCCGATTAAGTGGACTATATTTTCTGACCACCGTCCTTACTTTGAGGTATTAGGGTTACACCGACTTGTCACCGAAAAATTCCCTATAGCTACTAATATCATTAGATTGTTTTACTGCAACTTTGTGTTAGACACTTTTGATGTTAAAACTCGTGTCGGAGGTATTAAGATCGAGTTCAATGATGTCTTGTTAGCTGAAATCCTTGGTGTTCCTAACTAAGGTACCCCGCTCGATGATATCACTGATTTCGATTTTCCCGATGACACGACTCTTCTCAACTTCAAGAACGATCTTTGTTTACCTGCACATGTTTGTTCTGGAAAGTTCAAGGCTGCAAACTTGAACATATTTAACTATGAGTTACATCGCATCATCTATTCTACTATTCTTCTAAAATCTACTTCAAAAAATGATGTTACTAATCTTGAACTATCTGCCCTCTACCACATCATCAAGGGAATTCCATTTTCGGTTCCCAAGACTATTATCCAGATGATAGGACGATGTCGCACAAGAGATCGAAATCTCTTTTATGTGATATCCATTCCACGTATCTTTCAGCGTTTTAACATCGATCTGTCTACTTGTGCTCTGGACCCTGAGCCCAAGTATCTCCAGCTATCCCGTCGCAGCATAGCCGCTCCTCCTGCTCCTCCTTATATACCTGCTCCACCTCCTCAGGCATACCTTATGTCTTTTGAGGATATTCATCAGAACCTCTCTTATCTGCGGACATTCATCACTGACACATCCAGGGAACACGAGTTCCGTGATATGAGTCGATTTCAGGCACTCGCCAACTCCTTTGTCGATCTTCGTCTTGCCCAGACTGGACACTCTGTCAGATCTCTTCACAAAGATCCTGCTGTCTTTGGATATTGCTATGAGGATGAGGTGGTACACTCTCTCTTTCAGCCCGGTAACGCTTATGACTGGTACCGTCGTTCTGGTGCTACTCCACACCATTCTGGAGCTGGTACTTCTGGAGCTGGTCCATCCGAACATGGTGGACGTGCTAGTACTGCTGATGACGATGATGATAAGGATTTGTGATCTAGACGCATTACATTTTGTCTAGATGTCACACTTTTTAAGACTTTATTATGTCTTTGTTCACTTAGAAATGCTCCGACATTCCAAGATATCAGCACTTTATCTTTTAGTTTACTTTTGCATTTGAGATTGTGACTTTCCGAGCTGATGTATTGTGAACATCTTTTTATGCTCTGCTTAGCATATTATATCATTTCAGTTTAGATTCATACTTCTTGATATAGCACTATCTATTTATGCTTCAATATTAACTGCCTGTGAAATGTTGTTGTTTTTTCTATTTATTATGTTTATATTTCTTTAACTATTGTTTCTTATGCATACTTTGCGGGGGAGCATCTCTCTTTGCAATTATTTTGCTAAGTGACAACGGGGGAGAAATAGGATCCAACATCTTTCACAGGATGCAAGAACAATTTTTTTCAGGATACAGTACAATTTTGATTATCTTTCAAATCTTATTGATCGAAGATGTTATATCCGTCAAGGTTTGTCAATTATCAAAATGGGGAAGATTGTTGGCCTATTGGTCATGGTCAAACTTGGTTTTAATAATTGATCAAACTCTGTCTCGATATACGGGCTACTTAAAGATGTTTTGGACTCTTGGACACTGCCAAAGATCTGCTACCCATTCTGTTCAAGATCGAAGCTGTATTTGCCACTCGAGTCTGTATTTCCTTTATGCAATATAATTTTCACTTTTATTGAGTTTAGGAATATATTGTACACCGAGTCATACTGACAAATAGGCTACCCTAAAAATGTTTTCAAAAATATCTCATGTTTTGAAAAATAGTCCCCTATTTATAAAAAGCTCATATCTGCTTAAAATAATTTCAAAAAGCCCAAAAATCAAATTACAAAAACTCTGACCAACCCTGACAGAACTCGGCCAGAGTTCGGTTAGTGGCCGTTGGCTTATGAACGTTTTGAAACTTGGTCTCCCTGCAGTTACGGATCCTACCGAGATTTTCTCATAGAGTTCTGTCCAAATTCTGCTAGAGTTCTGCCTTTGAAAAAAACTATAAATACAGAAAGATTTCGATCATTTCAATTCACTTATTCACTTTAATCTCTTCTCTCTAAAGCCTACTGTTCTATTCCAAAGAGTTTTATGCTTTATTTTTCAAATCCTAAGCCAGTTACAATCCTCTAGTCGATTTGCCAGTGCAGTACGGTCTAGAGCGATTATAATCAGAGGCTTGATTGAAGAAAGACTCTACATAATTGAAGTTGGTCGAGTACTTCGAATCAAAGCTCGCGTTTGTAGAAGTTTCAAGGACTTCGTATGAAAACTTGCAAAATTTTCCAATAGTGGATTCAACTGGAAGCTAGAGTTCTTCCGACTGGACTAGTCCTCACAAGTGAAAAACCAGTACACATCGTCGTCTTTGCGTTTGCTTTCTGATCTCTGCTTTTATAGTTATTTACTTATGATATATATATATATTTCTCTGTGATCTTGCTGCTAACTTTCTAAATTAGCTATATTTCGATGCCTACTCTACACACCACCCTTAGAGTATTATGCTTTACAAATTCGTTCCTACATGAACAAATCCTAATGAATGTTTAATATGGATAGCTAAGTCATACACCTCACGTACGGGTTGGCCGTACCAAAAATGTGGATACCCATCTTATTATGGGCCGCATTAGCCCAACTATTCATATGTCAAAAGGTGTTTCAAATCACTATTTGATTAGTTTTACTTGTTCATGTTCTAATTGTCTTGTTCATACATGTTCTTAATAGTAGTTTTTTGTACATGTTTATTATTTCTAGTTAATGTAAATGTTTCCTTTATTCTCTACCGCATCTCTACTTGTCTAGCTTATTTTGTATTAAGTTACATAAATGTAATTGGGTTGTACATTGCTCCTTTCCTGACTGGATCATTGTAGGTGACTTGTCATGCTTTCTACTTTTACGCTATAGACTACGGTGGGAGATAGATATCTTGAAGGCCGACCTTAGATTCTGGATAGATTAGTTAGTTTCTTTCATTCAATTATTTAGCAAATTTGTTCCCAAACATCATCTTGTTATATTATTGGATGTGTAAATAAAATTTTTTTTTGTGAATGAGCAATTAAATATGATTTTATTGTATTTGAGTTTGACATTGAGACCTATACAACGTACTACCGCCGATGCTGCAGCATAGGCTGGACTTGGCTAAGAACTCGTATCCAAAAAGTGGGTACAGGTCGTGACAGATGGTAATCTGAAGGACATTTTTTTACCTTACTTTCCTGTATTTGACAATATAGTTTCTGAGGATGATTTGTTCTATTTTTTCAATAAAGGATGCCTTCGGATTACTTTTCTTCTTTTGATGCATATACCTTTGAGAAAAATCTGAGGTTGTCGCTACAGACACAAATCACATCCGCCTACTATGTATAAGTGACGTGTATTTCATAGTACCAGCCAGAAAAAAGAAAGAGAAGTCCATTACCTTCGGTTAAGTAAAAGGCTCTCGGACCAACATCCCTCGTGCGTCAGAACATAAAACTGGTACGGTGCAGACTCACCACTACACTCCTCAGGTTCGGCGTATCATCCAAAAGATGGGGTATGATTTGAATAGCAATATGGGTCTTAACTACGAAAAAGTTGGACACTTGCCTGTTAAGATTAATGTCCCCGAGGGAGAGTCTGACCAATATTACCATAAGATCTATTATGGTCTAGGGTGTGTCCCATCCAAGTCTCTTGAAATTTTATAATCCAAGAAAGAAACGTACTCGTATTCTTCCGACTCTTCCTATGACTCCGATGTCAGCATCAGAAAGGAATTCTGAAAAACGTTATCAGTGAATATGACATCCGTAGACCAGATCGATGAAGATGGCCAATTCTTCGAGCCCTTCGAAGTCGAACCGTGGGCTCAACAACTTGATTCTCAATAGAAAAAATGCTTCGAATAATGCGAACCTCTGACCAAAGATGAGGTCGTACAAGTCAATCTAGGAAACAACTCTTCTCGCAAGTCGATCTTTATTAGCAAGAGCCTAAGAGAGGAAGACCGTGAATCTCTTATCGAACTTGTAAGAGAATACATAGACGTCTTTGTGTGGATCTTTATTAGCAAGAGCCTAGAAGACCGTGAATCTCTCGTCGAGCTTATAAGAGAATACATAGATGTCTTCATTACAGCTATGAAGATTTGTCGGGTCTGGATCAAAACATCATTATACATAAATTAAATATTTTACCAAATGCTAAGCCAGTTAAGCAACAGCAACAGCGGTTCCGTCCGGACGTCATGAACGCTATTGAAGCGAAGGTGAATAAATTTTAGCAAGCGGTTTCATCCGAGAAGAACAACACACGGATTGGGTAGCCAATATTGTTCTAGTCGTCAAAAAGAACGAAAAAAACTGAGTCTATATAGATTTTTGTGATCTGAACACCGCTTGTCCAAAAGATGAATTCTCGTTGCCTATCCCCGATGTAAAGGTTGACAACACCTGTGGGTTTGAGCGCATGTCCTTTATAGATGGTTACTCAGGATATAACCAAATTAAGATATTCCCATATGACGAAAGACATACGTTGTTTCGGACTCCGATCAGGGTATTCTGCTATACGGTGATGCCCTTTGGCCTGAAGAATGTAAGCGCTACATACTAGGGAGCTATGACTACCATATTCCGTAAACACTTGCGTAAGACAGTTGAAAGTTACGTTGATGATATCGCTGTCAAAATTCATTTCTGTGGTGACCACCTCCATGACTTAAGGACCGTCTTCGACCTGATGAAAGCACACCAATTAAAGATAAACCCGAGCAAGTCTTTCTTGGGGGTATCCAGGGGCAATTTCTTGGGTTTTATCATCACTTCAAAGGGTATCCATGTTGACCCCGAGAAGACAAAAGCTATCATTGAGATGCAACCACCGAAGAACCTTCGTGAACTTCGTGGTCTCCAAGGGCGCTTAGAATATATCCGAAGGTTTGTCTCCAACCATTTTGGATGTTGTAAGCCCTTCACTGAACTGATAAAAAAGGGAGTATCTTATGTTTAGGTCGAAGAGTGCCAATGAGCCTTCGAAGACATTAAGGGGTACCTCACGAACAAATCCTTTTTATTGTACATCCGAGCCATGGATTATTCCTTCGGTGCTTTGTTGGCCCAGAACAGTGATACAGGCTACGAACAAGCTATCTACTACCTCAGTCGGCAGCTGGTGGGGGACGAACATAGATATACTCCTGTTGAGAAAGAATATCTCGCCTTAGTTTTTGCCATTCAAAAAATCCTTCATTACATAGTGGGCTAGACGATCCATATTATTTCTCGGGTCAATCCCCTCAGGGTCCTCATGACTAAACTGGGAGCGCTAAATTTATGCCTTGCTACGTGGGCAATACTATTGTCACCTTACGATATGGTATTTGTTCCGCAAAAAGCGATCAAAGGCCAAGCATTAGTCGACTTCTTGGCTGCTCATCCCGTAGCTGAAACATCAAAACTTTATAAGGACATTCCAGAAGAACTAATAGAAGCCCACTTCACAACAGAAGAGCCGATTTGGAGACTGTTCTTCAACATTGCTTCAAAGATAGGACCCAAAGGCCATATTGTTGCAGGAGTAGGGTAGTATTAATATCCCCTAATGACTTGGTCATCCAACGAGCATATTTACCCTCGAAACCATGTTCCAATAATGTAGCCGAGTACAATGCTCTCATTATTGGACTTTGACTAGCTAAAGAGCTAGGGGTCGACTTCCTGGAAGCTTACGGCGATTCCCCGCTAATAGTAAACTAGGTCCGAGGACAATACGAGGTCAAACATGAATACATGATATCGTACCATCAAACAACAATCTCGATAATTTCTACCTTTACGAGATTCTTTATAGAACATATTCTACAATTACGAAACCTGGAAGCCGACACCCTAGCTGATCTTGTAGCCTTATTAGCAGCACCTGTCGGAACTCAGCGTACAATCACAGTGATCGGTCAAGAGCAGGTATGCCCTAAAAATAACCTATGCATGAAAGCCTACTATTCTACGGATACGAATGTGGATATTCGAGATTGGCGGTCTCCCTATATAGATTTCACGGTCTACGAAATCTTACCAGACAATATGAAGGAAGCAGCTTCCGTCAGAAGACGCTCTCTTCAGTTCTATTGCGACATTCAAACTAAAACGTTGTATCGTCATTCCTTTGACGGACTCTTACTCCGATGTTTATCAGATACAGAAGCTAAAGAAGCACTTCATAAAGCTCATGATGGTACTTGTGGAGCTCACCAACTAGGTCCTAAACTTAGGACCGACTCAAACGAATGGGCTATTACTGGCCCATAATGATAGCAGACGCATTGGTGTACGCTAAGAAATGTCGAATGTGTCAAATCCATACAGACTTTATCCATGAGCCGTCAGAATTCTTGCACCCAACAGTTGTATCTTGTCCCTTCAAGGCGTGGGGGATGGATATCATCGGCACGATCACCCCGCCGTCATCAAAAGGTCACTGATTCATTTTGTCTATAACCGACTATTTTTCAAGTGGGCAAAAGCAATATTGCTCATCGATGTAAAAACCTCGGACATGATTAAGTTCTTAAACATCACGTCATCTATCGGTTTGGGTTTTGCAAATTGTCAGTAATGCCTTATGGCGATTCCCTGATCAGAATCGGATTCAGAGTATAGCCTCAACCGCATACAACCCAGCAACAAGTGGGTTGGCCGAAGCTTTTAATAAAACAATCATTAAACTCCTTAAGAAAGTTGTGTCTTCTAACAAGCACGACTGGAATGAGAATCTCGGGGAGTACCTCTGGGCTTACCGAACTATAGTCTGAACACCCACTGGTAGTACACCATTTTACCTCATATACAGAAGCAAAGATGTGCTCCCTCTAGAACTCCAAATCTCCTCTCTACGAGTGGCTCTTAATAGTCAAATGAGTACGAAGATAACCACCGTTTACGACTACAAGAATTGGAAGCATTGAACGAGAAACGCCTCATAGCTCAACATCGTATTGAGCTATACCAGGTACGAATCTCGGGAACTTTTAACAAGAAAGTCAAAGAAAGGTCATTTCGGTCGGTGATCCTGTCTTATCAGTCAGAAGACCAATGATCATGATCCACAAGACAGCCGGGAAGTTTCAACCTAAATAGGAAGGATCGTTTGTTATGGAAACTATCTACTCTAATGGTGCGTACCGGCTAGCTAAACCCAACAGGGACTTGCTCTGATGCCTACTAATGGCAAGTTCCTCAAGAAATACTATGTTTAAGCAAAGATGGGAGTGAAAGTGTCCTTAAGTGTAACCTTCATTCCTACATTTTTCTCTATCATATAT
Organism: Iris pallida; assembly: GCA_029216955.1. Taxonomy (NCBI): domain Eukaryota; kingdom Viridiplantae; phylum Streptophyta; class Magnoliopsida; order Asparagales; family Iridaceae; genus Iris; species Iris pallida. The sequence goes on along the minus strand of JANAVB010017800.1, from coordinate 9,451,331 downwards.
GTATTTGAATGTCTACCAAGTCCATACTATCTCTGAGTATACATTCTTACCTCTCGAATTTTTTTCGACACGTCCATATTATTGTAGAAGCATAAAAAAATTTCAGCAAATGAAGCCCCAAGTGCCCAAGTCAGTGAAGCCCCATGTGCCCAGTTAGTGGAGCTCGATGCGCCCAGCCAACGAAGCTTCATGTGCCCATTCAGTACAACTCCATGCGCCCAAGTCAAGAATAGCTCCATGCGCCCAGTCAGTGAAGCTTTATGCGCCCAAGACTAGCTCCCCCGAAAGGAGGGCGCATAGTCTAAGGCATGGCTATGCGCCCAAGCCTGACTCAGTCAAAGCCATCATCAACACGTGCACCAAAATACACGGCCACGTCAGTATCCATGAGCAGTCATACACCGAAGCATGCAGCCACGTCAACACCACGACCAACCCACGATCTCGCAGCCTGTATGCGCCTACATCGTATGTGCCCAAAGTAGGACTATGCGCCCACATAAAAATCAGCGTGTTTCCTCATGTGGGTGCATAACATCATCCCAGCTCAAGAATGACTATAAAAGGGGGGCCCCATCCCTCTTCAAAACACAGAACGGAGAGCATTTTTAAGAGCCAAATTGCTGTACTTCTTGCCAGTGAGCCGAGAGTTAGCAATTTTCTTAGGTTTTCTCCCACTTTTGTAATCGGAGTGTCAACGGAGTAAAGGAGCAACTGTCGCTCGATCTCCATCGTCCCATTCCCAGAATTTTTTTTTTACTCGGGGATCCTCAGCGCAGGATCTCTCAGGCGTACTCGATTTATGGTGCATTATGCCAATAAAAAAAAGACAACGTTTTCTTCTTCTTTTTTGTGTGTGTCCACAAAAATGGCGACTATATTGGGGACTACCTTTTTCTCTGACGAGAAGGTGGTGACGCAATCCGATACCGACAAAGTGGGGAGTACTCAAAAGATGCTGATCGTAAAGTTCGATCAGCAGGCGTTCGATAAGATGCTCTCGAGGGACGGCTCCACTCCCTCAAAATCAGTGAAGCCAAACAAGTCTCGCAAGATATGGCTTCGGAAGGCTCGCTGTACATATCCTGCTAGTGTCATAGCAGATATGCAGCTGGAGGACTCTGTCACATGGGCACATGACTCTGCCACAGAAGTTTTCTAAATGGAGAAGGCTCACATCGTTCCGGACTCTACTTGCCCAGTGACTTCTTTCCTGCACAACCAACAACAGGGTATTCAACACCCGAGACTTGGCAATGGAAAACACTACGATGCCAAGAATCGGGGTGTACGACACTCTGGCTAAACCCGACGAGGCTCACAAATAAAGGAGGCCAAACTGGAAGAAAATAGCGCTGCTCCACCAGGCATGCGTCCAAGGCCACGCGCCCAAGGGAGTGTTTGGACGCATAGCCCCAACCAGAACACTTCTGTCTTCAACAGGCGGAGCATCCAGAGCCATGCGCCCAAGGCTATATGCCCAGGCTCTCTGGATCCATACTATGCGCCCATATCAAGGAGGCTCAGACATGTTGCCAAGGATCATGCGCCCAAGGCCAGTCTCCAAGACCTACGCGCCCACAACAAAAAGACAGGCCCTAACGCGTATAGCATGGGGCTGTCTTCAAGGACATCACAGAACTTAGGTGTGGGGGTTGCCCCTGTCTATGAACTGAGTCTGGATGCGCCTACTCTCCTTACGAACCCGCATGCAAAGCTCGGCGATGCATGCAACATGGGTTGTAAGACAAAACTCTCTTTTGCTGACTTATGCGACATGATAAATCATAAGCGCAAAATGAGGAAGAATATAACAATTCATAGTGCGCTTCCATGCACCAGTATTGTTATCAACTGTTGTTGCTCCAAAGCAACAAGAGTGCCTCAGAGAAAATCTGTGTTTCGACGGCTACACTTCTCTGACGACGAGAAGCCACTATGTGTTTCATCCAACATGGCTTCGTGGGGTCCCCCTTACGGAAGCCCCAATCAAAGACGGTGGACTACGAACCCAACTTTCTCTCTTACCTCCGCAAGAAAAAGAAGGAGAAGTCTACCAACAGATGGCCAACAGGCTGTCGCATCCGAAGGAGTCTATATGGGCACACGATCAAAGGTAAGACTCCGTATGGACGACAAAGATTCCCAAGCCGGGGGTAGCATTCTCTCAGAATCTGAAGCAGATGACCCTCACACTGGGGGTAGCCTTCCAGACGACGATGATCCCTCCGAATTCGATGGCGACTATCTACCTCCTATACCTGAAGATGAAGGACTTATCCACTCGGAGACCGACAGTATCAGCACCAGTTGCACTACTTCCTCTGTTCATCCTCGCATGCTATCTACATACATGGCAGACAGAGAAAGACCTGAAGAAGCCAGTGATCAGACTAGCAAACGGCTAGAGGGTCTCGAAACAGCATTTACTAAGATCACTGATATGCTTACTAGTATCATGGCAGTTCAAGCTGCTGGGGTTGTTCCTCCACATCAACAAAATGCCTCGGCCCACGTTAGTCCGGCTTACAGCAATAACCCTCCTTCACTACAAAAGAAGTATAATTCCGTTGTGCCTCCTCCAAATCTTACAAATGCCAGGGGTGGACCTTCGCCAACAACGCCTGACAACCGTTCAGCAGCTGTTTCCTAATACCTGCCCAATCAACAGGATGCAATTGATTCTTTGGTAGCTCGCTTCGACACCATCTCACACAAAGACGAGCTTCAGAAGATGAAGATATCTCAACCGTATCCCCCTAAATGGAAGAATGCTACTTGCCCTCCTAACTACAAGCCGCTGACGCTGAACTCATTTGACGATTTGACTTCTCCTCGTCATCATATGATGTACTTCAACACGCAGACTCTGTACTAGCCCAGAGACGATCCGTTTCTGTCGAAGCTGTTTATTAGCACCTTGCAGGGGGTAGCCTTCGAATGGTTCTGCAGTCTGCTTGACGGGTGTATCAATTCATTCAAAGACTTAGAGAGGTTGTTCCTCAACAGGTTTTACGAGAGTGGCATGCATGTTAGTATGTCCACCCTCATCGAGACCAAGCAATGGAGGACTGAGTCTGTCATCGCCTTCATCGAACGATTCAGACGGCTAGCACTGAAGATACCCTTCGGCATACCAGAGTCAGAAATTATGGATACTTGTTGACATAACTTCCTTCCTACAGTAAAGTTTTGTCTAGGTATACATAAGTATGATCCATGGCCCGCTTTCATTGGGGTCGCTGATGCTACTGAAAACGACGTTCCTAACTTGGAACTATTGGGGTTGAAGACACCCAAATTCGAAGACAAGGGCAAGCATCCTCAAACTATCCCTGTTTGTGGGGGTAAAGGGAAAGAAGCCTTGAAAGTCGACACATCCAAAGAAGCTTCCAATTTTCAGGGCGCCTCCGACAAGCCTAAGGAGACCTTCTCCTTCGACGAAGACGATGTCATTACCATCTTCCACACATTGACGAAGGGCAATAAGCTGAATTGCCTCCACCACGATGTCCTGCAGAGGCGAACCGACTCAATGATCCCAAGAACTGTCTCTATCATCAGTACGTGCATCACTCCACCAAGGACTGCATCGTCCTGAAGAAGAAGATACAACAACTTATCGACAGCCAAGTGATCAACCTCGAAGCTGAAGACAAGGTTGTATCTGCTAACATGATCTCTCTTCAGTTTGGCGACTTTCCTCCTGCAGAAGTCCCAGACGGCGTGGTCCCGATCCCCAAGGCAATGATGAAAGTCGTCAACCTACCACCAGCTCGCAACTCAACCTTGGTCCCACTCATAAATGAATGTGGTGAGATCATGTGGGTCCACCCGGACCTTGTCTAAGAAGTGACGCAGGGGGTGGCACCTCCTAAAGTAAGAAGGGACAGGAATTTCAAGCCATGCCATATGGTATCCTTCTCCATCTACGAGGTTCTATCTGGCGAGATGCGATCGGGGAAGACTTATCTCCGGACGTACGATCCCGCACAAGAAGAAGTAGTACCTCCTCAAGCTCTTGCTGCCCTAACAAGCTCAGAAGCCGGCCCATCCAAGCCTCTAACTACGAACAAATCCAAGCAGAAGGAGACATGGTTTTACAAATCTTTAAAGGCGCCAGCTCCCGAAGGCATGGATTGGCCCTACAACTTTGACATACTGGCTCAGCTAGCCAATACACCTGTCAAGTTGTCTCTGTTCGATCTATTACGACTCTCCAAAAAAACGCGGAAGGCCTTAAGTGAGTCATTACTACACGCTGAAGTCAAAGCCCCCGCTGAAGATCCTGTCTCCTGTCCCCACTGCCACAGTACTATAGAAGTGGTACCCAACATCACCTTCTCACAGAAGGATATACTAATCAAGAATAATCGTCATGATAGACCCCTGTACTATACAGGGTATATCGGGACAATCAAGGTGGACCGCATACACATCGATCCAGGATCCTCCCTCAGCATCATTCCTAGAAATTTGCTTCAAATTCTGGGAATTCCTCTGCACAAGCTATCCGCAACCAACACAACTATCATGGCTTTCAATGCTGGTCGAAGCCATCCACTGGGAAAGATTCGTCTCAAATGCCAGATCGGTGATCTCCGAACAGAGGTTTCCTGCTATGTGATCGATGTCAATGTACCCTACAATGTCTTGTTGGGATGTCCATGAATACAAGAGAACATGATCGTTCCTTCCACACTTCACCAATGCTTCAAGTACGTCAACAGCGATTGTGTCATGAAGACGGAGTTTGTCGATGTCGATCTTTTCGAGTGCATCGAAGCTTACTATGGAGATTCGGTACTTTACCAATCTCAACCCCCTAAGGATGACGATAAAAAAGCTGATAATGAAGCTGAAGCAAGTCCATCCTCCAATGGTCCCCTGATTATCCGAGTCAAAGGACGTACTACTCTAAAAAGTACTCCGAAGCCTCTCACAATCTGGGTGAAAAAGAAAAACCCCGACAAGGTCAAGCCACTGACTATCACTATCAACAAGACACCCCAGGGGGAATCTATTGACGCCCGTCCCCCCAATCCTGAAGAATTACCCTACGTGGTGAACTCGGCCAAGACTGTGGCTCCCCTTCTAGATGATGATCCTCTCAATGAGTATATCAATACTCAGAATAATGTACCTTCAGCGGATGATGTTATCCCTGAAGAAGAACTTGCGTATTTTCTTAGTAAAGGTTTATCTTTGAATTACTTCGATGTCTATCAATCTGTAAACCACTACATAGATACGATATACGCCCTAGAGAATGGCATAGGACCACACCTCTGTATGCCGGTCACAACACCACACCTGCAGAAAAAAGTTTACCCTGAAGATATCCTCTACTTCATCGTTCCAGCCAGAAAGAAAAATGAAGAGCTAATCATCTTCGGTCGTATAATTGGCGAGAGAAAGTTCATTCCAGACTCTACTTCTCCTAAGCACAACACAGAAGATGACTATGACCCTGGAAAAATGCAAATTTTTTGGTATAGTTGGCAGGCCAAGAACATCATCCAGAACATGGGATATGACATCAAAAGTGACAAAGGGCTAAATTATGGTCGAGGTCGACGGTTGCCAATACGATACTTTGCTCCGCCCGGAAAACCCGAGAACTACTATCAACAAAGAAACGTTGGTTTGGGCTATGTCTCTCCTCCAACAACTCTCGAAAGATCAGATGATGAAGCAGATTGTTGTTCTCATTCTTCTGATTCCTCCCTCTGGGACTCAGACTCCAACATCGACGACATGTTCAAAGCAACTCTGTCCATCAACATGGTTTCTACCGACCAAATTACAGACGATGTCCAATCAATCGAACTCGAACAATGGGCTCAAAAGATGGACACCAAATGGGAGCTGCACTTCAAACAACGGGAACCACCTACCAAAGACGAAGTCATCCAAGTCAATCTAGGAGATGAAGCATCCTTCAAACCAATCTTCATCAGCAAAAGCCTATCTAGCGATGAACGCCAATCTCTTATACAGCTTATAAGAGAATACATTGACGTCTTCGTATGGAGCTATGAAGACATGACAGGCTTGGACCATAAAGTCGCTATGCATCGCCTGAATATTTCGTCTAAAGCTAAGCCAGTGAAACAACAATAATGACGATTTCGTCCAGACATCATGGAAGCCATCGAGAATGAAGTCAAGAAGCTCATTGCCAGTGGATTCATTCGCGAGGAACAACACCCAGACTGGGTTGCCAACATCATTCCAGTCATGAAAAAAAATAGTAAAGTTCGAGTCTGTATCGACTACCATGATTTGAACTCTGCATGCCCGAAAGACGAGTTTCCTCTACCGATCTCTGATGTAATGATCGACAATACTTGTGGCTTCGAGTGGCTGTCCTTCATGGATGGGTTCTCAGGCTACAACAAGATTCAGATGTTCCTACACATCTTTTCGAACACTGTTGGGGGTATACTGCTATCCGGTGATGCCCTTCGGATTAAAAAATGCAAGGGCAACATACCAGTGAGTCATGAACACAATTTTTCACGATTATTTGTGTAAAATTGTGGAGTGCTACGTAGACGATATTGCAGTCAAAAGTCGTATCAAGGGCAACCATCTCCAAGACCTGAGAACGGTGTTCGAACTAATGCGTGCACACCAATTCAAGATGAATCCAACTAAGTCTTTTCTGGGAGTCTCCAGCGGCAAGTTCCTTGGTTTCGTCATCACTTCAAAGGGTATACATCTGGACCCGGAGAAAGTGAAGGCTATTCTCGACATGCATCCTCCAAGAAACCTTAAAAAGCTACGCGGACTACAAGGAAGGCTAGCCTACATCAGACGATTCATTTCGAACCTCTCTGGAAGTTGTCAACCATTCACTCAGCTCATGAAGAAAGGTGTATCTTTCGTCTGGACTGAATAATGTCAACGCACATTCGATGACATCAAGGTGTATCTTACAAGCCCTCCAGTATTGGTAGCTTCAATAATAGGGAAGCCCTTCTTACTATATGTTCGTGCTATGGATCATTCTCTTGGTGCCCTCTTAGCTTAGAAGAACGAAGGCGGCCATGAACAGGCAATCTACTACCTCAGCCGCACAATGGTGAGTGCCGAGAACAGATACACACCGGTGGAGAAGGAATGCCTTGCACTAGTATTTGCCATCCAGAAGACATGCCACTACGTGTCTGGGCAGACTATCCACATTATATCTAAAGTTAACCCTCTCAGAATACTCATGACTAAACCGGGCTCTCTTAATTCTTGTTTAACTATATGGGCAATGTTGTTGACTCTATATGATATGATTTTTGTTCCTCAGAAGGCAGTAAAAGGCCAAGCATTAGTTGATTTCCTAGCAGCTCGCCCGGCGCCTGAGTCATCCAAACTCTACGATGAAATCCCCGACGAAGTGGTGGAGTCGAATACTGCAACTGAAGAAATCCCCATTTGGCGAATGTTCTTTGACGGTGTATCAAGAACATGACCCAAAGGGAATATTGTGGCTAGAGTAGGTGTCGTACTCGTGTCACCTGATCATCTGGTAATACACCGTGCATATTCTCTCGTAGAACCATGCACCAATAACGTGGCCGAATATAATGCCCTATTAATCGGCCTGCAACCGGCAAAGCAACTGGGACTTGACTATCTAGAGGCTTACGGCGATTCTAAGCTAATAGTTAGTCAGGTCCGAGGGGATTATAAAGTTCGCCACGAAGATCTCATCCACTACCACAGAGCAACAATTGAGCTGGCGTCTACCTTCGCTGGATTCTTCATCGAGCACATACCTCGACTACAGAATATATAAGCAGATGCTTTATCCGGTCTCGCTGCTTCCTTGACCGTTCCTACCAATACACAGCAGTCGAACAGTGTCTGGTCAAGAATTAATCTGTGTGAAAGATGCCTTGCATATTTATCACAGTTACGCAACGAAAACAAATGTCAATGCTAAAGACTGGAGATTTCCCTTCATAGACTATGCTGTCTATGGAATACTCCCTAGGGACCCGAAGGAAGCAGTATCCATCAAAAGATGATCCCTCAGATTTTACTACGACACAGCTACCAAGATGTTGTACCGACGCTCTAACGACGGGCTACTGTTATGATGCTTATCAGACACAGAAGCTAAGCATGCACTCCGGGAGGCTCACGATGGAGTTTGTGGTGCACATCAACTAGGCCCCAAATTACAAGGCCGTCTCAAAGGAATGAGTTATTACTGGACCACAATGATAGCAGATGTTGTTGAATATGCAAAGAAGTGTAGAGCTTGTTTGTTTTACGTCGACTTTATTCATCAACCTTCAGAGTTTCTACACCCGACGGCAGCATCTTGGCCATTTGAAGCCTAGGGTATGGATGTCATAGGACCAATCAGCCCGCCATCCTCCAAACGATATCGGTTCATCCTAGCTATAACCGATTGCTTCTCCAAATGAGCGGAAGCTATACCGCTCACCGAAGTGAAGACGTCAAACGTGATCAATTTTGTCAAACATTATGTCATCTACCGCTTTGTCCTGCCTCGTAGGATCATGAATGGTCCATAGTTCGCAAGCCATGCATTCTATCGGTTCTGCGATAAGAATCGAATCAAGAACGTAGCCTCTACTGCCTACAATCCAGCGGCTAACGGGCTAGCAGAAGCCTTCAACAAAACCATCATAAAGCTTCTCAAGAAGTTCGTGTCTTCAAATAAGCACGATTGGAACAAGAAGCTCGATGAATGTCTATGGGCCTATCGCACAACGGTCCGGACTCCAATAGGCAGTACGTCATTCTCTCTGGTTTATGGAAGCGAAGCAGTTCTTCACCTAGAAATCCAGATTCCTTCTCTTCGGGTAGCCCTAGCCAGCGAGCTGACTAATAAAGAGATCGACCGTATGCGGGTCCAAAAGCTCAAAGCGCTAGACGAAAAACGCTTGTTAGCTCAGCATCGCATTGAGCTATACCAAGCACGCCTTTCCAGATCCTTCAATAAAAAAGTGAAGGAAAGGATCTTCCAAGTCAGTGATCTAGTCTTAGCAGTGAGAAGACCGATGGTCATGACGCACAAAACAAAATGGTAATTCTAGCCCAAATGGGAAGGTCCTTTCATCATAGAATCGGTGTATTCTAACGGTGCGTACCGGCTAACCAAGCCCGATGGTGACTTGCTTCTGATGCCTATCAATGGCAAGTTCCTAAAGAAATACTATATGTAACCTCTTTTTGTTCATATATATTCAGTCATGTAAATGTACAGTACGATATTTATATGATTCCAAAAAAAAAAGTATCCAACTATTATCCGTATTTCAAGAGTCTTGAATACACCCCGGATAATAGGTCCTCTAAATATTTCCCCAGTGGAATCATTTCCGTTTTTGACTCTGTCCAAACTCGGTTTGACGAAAACAAGTCACGTCCCCATTACCTCTGAATTGTTTCCTGATAAATATTTCCCCAGTGGAATGATCAAATGTTTTGCCACGTCCACAAAACCTCTGAGCAAAGCGTTCATCAAGGATAATCATGTCCATACTACCTCTGAACTATCAACTCCCCCCAATGCTATATATCTTTCCACGTCCATATTACCTCTGGTCAGATATAGAACATCCTCTGCTATTACGTCCATATTACCTCTACTAGCAGCTTCGTTCAACTTATTATCTATATTCGAATCATTCGAATATAAAATGGATAATAGGTCCACATAAACATTTCCCAGCGGAATACCCACCAGAAATATCTTTGTTACGTCCACATTACCTCTAGAATCGATATTTCACAAAACCATATTCATTTCCGAAAAGATTCTTTATTTTGTACTTAAACGTCTATCAAAAGACGGAAAAAGGTACAAGAGTTATGGCGGCCAAAAAAAAAAGTTACAAAATCTACGGGATATACAAGCGATTGATGCTGTCCTTCAGAGCAACAATCTCGACCTCAGATTTTACAGCAGCTCGACGTCGTGCCTCTTCTTGACGAGCGGCTTCATCTTCAAAGAGGATCAGACTCTGATGATCCCCCTCCAACTTCGCCAGCTGCTCTCCTAAACGGGCAGAAGCGATGGCAGTCATGGCAGCCTGGGATAAATAATCCTCCTGTTCAGATATCGCCGCCTTCAAGTCGGCTTCCAGCTGAGCGATCTCGTTCCTGATCTGCGTAATATGGTTATGCTTTTCAGTAATCTGCGCAGCCAGCCTGTTCTTCGAGGCATCACGTGCCTCACTTTCAGTATTGAATTGGCCATACTGGTCAGCCAGCTCGCCGATCTTTCGAGCCAGGGCATCCTTCCTTACCTGGAAGGTAGCCTTCTCCTCCGCAAGAGCTGTCATCAAAGGCTCGTCCTCTATGTAGAACAGTGACGTCGGGCTCCGTTGTTTGGCATCCCAGAACCTGGCCACTTGACCCTCCAGGTCGTTCAGAACTTTCCTCAGAGTGTTGGCCCGCTCCACATGGCCGTCTATGCTCTCGAGGGCCACTACCTAACATTCAGCAACAGCCTTCATGGGACCGAAGGTAGCGCTCCGATTCAGGACTCCAGGAAGCTTCACCTTCAGCACCAAGTAGAGAGCTCTGACAACTTCTTGATCCATCTCCTCGTCTTCGGTGGAGGTCGTTAAAGAAGAAGCTTGGAAAGTTTCCTTCAGGGAGGAATACCTGACAAGAAGCCAAACTTGACAAGAAAATCCATTCCACCAAAAACCTCTCTTGATTATCACGTGTCACGTCCATATTACCTCTGATACCGATAGTCTTCCAACTTGACGCCTGTACCCAACCCGAGATGAAAGGCACGACGCCAAGATCATAAAACCTATCATGTCCTTATTACCTCTGTTAGGTTTTGTTTCAAATCTATTACCTGCACCGCTGGTGTGCCAAAGGGTAATAGGTCCACGAAAGTATCATTCCAATCTATTTGCTCACATTTCCGGATGCACAAAAAGGCAATAGGTCCAAACAAAAAATAGAGAGGGGGATCCCCCAGCGGGATACCCTTTACACAAATACGGTATTTCGGCTCTCTAATACCAAATATCACAGATACCACAAGCAGAGAATGGAGCGAATGTACTCTATCTATTCAAAATCAGTTATATTCACAGAACTACATCTCATGAGCAAAACAAAAGGTTCTTCATCCCTTCATCTGGAAAAGAAGTAAAAGATTATATTGATGTCCAAAAGAAAGGAGAATCCGCTACTCATCAGCAACACATAGCTTGGTCAGCTTGGCAGCACCACACTTTCGTCGAAGAAGGTCATATTTTACTGTTGAGCAAGCAAACAAGGCTGTTGAACCTTCAAGAAGCTATACGGAGGAGGGCAAATATAGCATGCTAAAATATATGCAAATGGTGATCTCCTCTCCTCCATATTGCGGACGTCGTGGGCCCATTTCTTCAAGAGACCATACCTTCAAAACAACATCTCTAATGTTGCTTTTGCCTACTTGAAGAAATGTGAAAGCAGAACTTTCACGGTAATGCCCAACTACCATCCAACTTTTCGATGTATAAAGGTTCTTCCTACTATCTGAGAAAAACCCTTCCAAAATATGAAGTGTCCTGAGCTCTCTGATGTTGGTGTCAAGTGTTACATCTTCACCATGCCCAGAATCATCGATACAGGTCCAGAAGAAATTTGCTAGCCAGATCCCTACCGAATATAAAAAGTGGCAGAAAGAAAGTCAGACTCAGGAAACTGCAGAAAAAGCTAAGTCCTGAAGACTTCTATACGTCCAAAGGGCTATGCGCCCAAAGGGATATGCGCCCAAAACAAGACATGCGGGGCGCATAACACACGAACAGTGCGTGTGCGCATAACATGCCATTGCTTAGAGGGCGCATAACGTGGCAGCACTTAGGCGCATAACACATCACAGTGTTGGCACATGACTTCTGTGGGCGCATAGTGATGCTCACAGAAGTATGTTGCCTTAGGCGCAAGCGCCCGAGCAGAAGAAAAGTTCGACCGTTGCAAATTAACGCTCGAGACTTTATTTTTTGAAGCATGCCCTCACCCAAAATCGGGTCCTGGACTGCCGAAGACGCTGCCGCTGGAGGAGAGTCACTCGACGCAGCCCCCTTGCCCTTCGCGGATCTTTTGGAGACCTTGGGAGACATGATTCTCAAAGAAAGAAGACGAAGAGTTTTTTTGAAAAATTCAAAGAGAAAGGAATAATGAACTTTCTCTCTCCTCCAAGGGACTATTTATAGACACGGGCTAGACAATGCGCCCACCTGCTGTATGCGCCCATTGTGTTGTATGCTGTAAAATTCCTAAATTTCTACTATATTTTTATTATTAAATTTGGTACTGATTTAAAAAATTTTGAATTGTACATTGCATAGTCGTATTGTACGTCGCGCACAAAATTTTATTTTTCGTAGTTGCTCGTCGAGTACGAATATGTGCGAGCGTACATATTTTATAAAAACATTTTTTCTATTATACACTCTCAAAATATTATATAATTATTATTCTTGCTATCATAAATAATATTTTATTGTATACTAGGAAAAGCATAATCATGTATGCATTATTCGTGCATACATATATTTTGTAATTATTTATTAGTCTATTTTAAATAAAAATGTAATTCTCGAGATTTATTAATATTAATATTTTATTATTCAAAAAGATATTTAAAAATATTTATTATTTTCAAAATTATTAATATTGGTATTTTGAAAAATATATTTGGAAGTTATTGTGGCCATTTAAATCTTGATTTGATTTTTGGAATTATTTAAATAGTTAAATATTTAAAAATTTGATTTATCCTATTCGATTTTAAACTAAAATTTAATTTGATTTAAATTAGATTTGTATTTAGATTTGGATTTGGTTTTAAATTAAGTAGAGAATTATCTAATTGGATTTTAAATATTCCTAATCTTATCCAAATGGGAATTCCTACATCCTATAAATAAGCAGGTACTCCTCCATGAATTACTCCAATCATCAACAATTTCTCCACCACAACTAAAGTGAGTGCATCGTGTCCATGACCGTGTCCGTGTCCCATCCACTACTTATCTTCCTTTACATATACATATATTCCCCGCGTCCGACAACCCCGGACGCCAATCCATTCCGTGTCTCGCAGGATACTTCTTCCGACCCAATCCTAAATCCTAACCACATGCCCCGACCACCAAGCCCGACCACGACCACGACTACCAAGCACCGTCTCTTCCTGACCATACCGCCGAATCACCACCACCACCCTCGACTTCTCGGCCGTCCCCTCACGGCCACCGCCACTACCCGCAACACCACCATTAGTGCGACCACCATGGCCATCCCCTAGCAACCCACCACGGCCTCCATCTGACCATCAACCTTGACCACCAGGACCACCTCGCAGCCGTCGGAACCCAGTACAACTGATCTCGTTCCTGTTCTGACAAACCCTCGGCCAACACCGATTGCAGCCACCGACGGTCAGCTTCTCCCTGCAGCCGCGACACCCTGGCTGCCTCCTTCCAGACCACCAAAATCACCCACCACCACCTTCGCCACCGCCACGAGCGACCACTTTCCAGCCAATCCCCCAAAAAGAAAACCCAAAAGAAAACCCGTACCTGTCATGCGCCAAGCTGGCCCAGCGCCGGCGAACGGTGCACCCGCCTCCGTCCAGAAACTCACGGGCATGACGCTGCCCCACCGCGACACCGCGAGTCAGCCGAGCACGGCTGAGCCGCGCGTTCCCTTCCGTGTCGACCCGACACGCCATCCCCGCGTCCCCACTGGCAATATCCCCAGGCGAGCCCCGCTCCGCCTCCTCCGGCGCAGCACCCCCACCAACATCCACCGCCAGAGTCGCGCTTCCCATGGAGCGCCGCACCGTCGCGCATCCGTCGGCGAGCCACGTGACCGAACCCCCGAAAACCCCCTCTTTCGACCGCAGCTCGCTGCCTCTTCTTCTCTTCCTCCTCCACCGCTTCTCAAACCCTCATCGCACCGGCGTTCTCCTCTGCCTCCGCGATCCCAGCGCTCCGTCGTCGGCCTAGCCCCAGCCAGCCTCCGTCCTCCGCCTCTTCCTTTCTCCGACGCTCCCATTCATCTCCGCTCCCCGCGCACCCACCGGCCGACGAGCCCCGGTCGACTTCCTCCCAGCGTTCTCAGTTCCTCTCTCTCTCTCTCTCTTTCTCTCTTTCTCTCTCTCTCTCTCAATACTGTGCTTTTTTTTTGGGGTTGCTTTTCATTAGTCCGGGCTGTTCTCCTTGAAAGAGGAGAACCGTTTGATTTTTTTATATTTTTTATATTTTATTTTCTTGTTGTTTTTATTTTATTTTTTGGTTATTTATTATTATCATTATTATTATTATTATTATCATTATTATTATTATCATTATTATTATATTTTTGTTATTAAAAAAATAGAAGATGTTTATAGTACATTCTTATTATTTTGTTACAGTAAAAATATTTTATATATTTTCTAATTCGTTATTTTTATTCTCTAAGCATGTATATGGGTGTATGTACCAATAAGTACATATACCATGATTTAGTATTTAATGATTATTAGAAACGTTGATATTATTTTTGTTAAATTACTAGTTATTATTATTTGAAATTTATTACTACTTCGAGCATAAAAAAAAGTGATCAATTGTTTTTGAAAATATTTTGGGCTTGATAAATTTTATTGTTTACGTATTTTACCTGTAGATTATAGATACTAATGGGCTTGGCCCTACATGTATGGATTTCAAAACCTTGAAAATACTAATATATTTTTTTATATATTTTATTATTTTCTTATCATATTTTCTAGGTTTCAAAAGTATCTATCTAAATATATTTTAACCACTAGCATATATTTTACATGCATTATAAAATATTTTCTATATTTATTTATACTAATTCCTTCGAATATTCTCCTGTCCGTGACTTAATCCCATATTCCTATTCCCTCGCCAATTCGAGACTAACTTATGTCGATCCTAACTAATTTGACCCTTCTGGACCCAATGGAACTGTCCTGCCACCATCAGAGGTCACCTTGCATAGTTGTTGCAACAAAGTTGCAGTTCGTGCCACCGTGATTTTTGCAGTACACCAGGGGCCCTACCAGGCAAGACAGCTTGCCATTGTTGTTTACTTATTTTATCTCATATTTCATGCATTGTTCATTATTTTCTTTATGCAAAATAAACTGTGAAACATGGCATAACCTGTTAGAACTTAATGTTCATTTATATCCTGCTATGTATTATTTTTCTTACACATTAAACTTAGATTTGAGGGACACCATTGTGTGTTGCATTCATGGCCTTGACACGTTGTATCACGAAGTTGTGTGTCGCATGTAGAACACGAACATGCGTGACTGGCTGGCCACCGGTGCGTATAAGCCGTGCGATAGGAATAACCGCTAATAGAAATTGCATGCTAGTTTGACTTAGCGGTTATAGAGGTTTACTGTTGTGGATACAACATGGTAGGCATTGGGTGGGAAGAACAGCTCCTTAATGTATGGGTCATATATGCACTGCCCTGATTGTCGGTTATCTCCAATGGGAGGTACGGTCCTGATAGCCGGTTATCTCCAGTAGGAGGTACGGTCCTGATTGTCGGTTATCTCCAGTGGGAGGTACGGTCCTGATTCCTGATTTTCCTGATCCGGCCCATGCGTCAAAGGTTTGTTCTTTATTGCATATTCACCATAGTACGGTTAGGTACCCTATTATATATCTATTTGAGCAATATTTATTCAGTTTATATGGCATGATATTATGTGTCTTGTTACGTCCCTCTGAGGACCTGGTTATCTCTCCAGGTGTGTGCTCTTATCTTTCGCAGGTGCTCTAGCTTTAGCCGTGACTATCTCCATTTCTTCGAGGATGATGGCGCTTGGATCATCTTCGCTCGCCAAAATCATTTCTTTTCTCATGTATTTTTCCTTTACTTGTTGGTAGTGGATTTGTCTCCGTCCAACATATTGTATCAAGACAATTTATTATCATTATATGATATCTTTTATTCATTTATTTTGGTGTGGATGAGATTTGTTATGGTTCTACTGTATTTTACAGCTTATGTATTCGTACGAGGTTTCTATATATTGGAGGGTACTTCGTATGAATACAGCTGGCATGTCTACATTCCTAGTCCTACGTATTTTGGGATTGGAGCGTTACATATGCGTCCACAGCAGCCTACGCGCCCACGTGAAGGATCAGCTCTCTGCATACTATGCTGATGGAACTGGGGATTCCCAGGACCCTTCCTTTGGTGTGCGTATTGATCGATAGAAAGTTAAACAGATCTAATACGTGTTCTAACCCTTCATAGGCGAAAACTAGGGTTCACGAATTATACCTACGGCGGAAAGGAGACAAGTAATTCCTAGCAATCTCGAGCGGACGACCCCAAGATCTTCTGCATGTATTCCTTCCTCGAGTTGGACGTCGTATGGGCGACGATCTCCCAACCTTTTCTTCTCCTTGGCAGCCCTCTCTTTCTCTCCTTACGTGAATCACAAATTTAGAAAAAGTTTCAGATTTCTGATCGGTAATAATGGTGGCCAGAGAATAGAGGATATATATAGGCTACGGCATGGACCATGAGAAGAAATTAGGGTTAGGCCTCCTAACGGATCGGGATATCCCGTTTTCAGCCTGAACACACAATCCAGGCCCATTAACAATCTGGTAAGCTCTTTGTAAAGGGATCAGCTAGGTTGTCGGCTGATGCTATCTTGATCACAGCAACTTTTCTTTTCTTTATGAAATCTCGTATCAGGTGGTACTTGCGCTCAATGTGTTTGCCAGTCTTATAGGCTCGTGGTACCTTCGATTTTGCAACTGCACTACTATTATCACAATAAAGTATAATAGACTTAGGCAAACTAGGTACCACATCCAAGTCCAACAGAAAGTTTCTGAGCCAAACCGCTTCTTTGGCTGCCTTAGAGGCTGCCACATACTCGGCTTCCATGGTAGAATTAGTAATATATTTTTGCTTGATACTCCTTCACACAATGACTCCACCTCCCAAAGTAAACACATAACCTGAGATAGATTTCCTGGAATCCCTATCTGACTGAAAATCTGAGTCTGTATAGAACTAAACTATCTGCCTGGTAAACTAGCATATACGCTTTAGTCCTTTTCAGGTACTTCAAAATATGCTTTACGGCAGTCCAGTGCTCTTGTCCTGGGTTAGACTGATATCTGCCATGTCTATGACAAAGCAGATGTCTGGTCTCGTACATAGCATTGCATACATTAAGCTTCCTACTGCTAAAGCATAAGAAACTGCCTTCATGTTCTCTATCTCTTTAGGTGTCCTCGGACACTGCTCCTTTGATAGAGCAATTCCATGTCTAAAAGGTAAGAAACCTTTCTTAGAATTTTGCATACTAAAACAAGTTAGTACAGTATCGACATAGGAAGCTTAGGATAAGCACAACATCCTTTTCTTGCGAACTCGTAGAACTTTGATCCCAAGGATGTGACCTACTTATCCCAAGTCCTTCATATCAAACTGTTTGGATGACCATACCCTTACTTCAGATAACACGTTCACATTGTTTCCAATGAGCAAGATGTCATCCACATAAAGTACTAGGAACACCACCACGTTTCTGTCACACTTTCTGTATGCACATGATTCATCCTGACATTGATCAAATCCATAGAATTTTATCACCTGATCAAAACATATGTTCCAAGATCTGGAAGCTTGCTTAAGTCCATAAATGGACTTCTTGAGCTTACAAACAAGATGCTCCTGTCCCTTTTTAATGAACCCGTCTGGTTGCTTCATATAGATGTCTTCCTTAAGACTTCCATTAAGGAAAGCTGTCTTGGCATCCATTTGCCAAATCTCATAATCGAGATGAGCTGCAATAGATAAAATAATCCGGATAGACTTAAGCATGGCTACAGGAGAAAAGGTTTTCTCATAATTGATACCCTCTCTTTGAGTAAAACCTTTTGCTACAAGCCGAGCTTTAAAGGTTTCAACCTTACCGTCTGATCCTCTTTTTCTCTTATAGACCCACTTGCATCCAATGGTTTTTACACCAACGGGTGGTTCTACAGGCTCCCAGACCTGATTAGAATCCATAGATTCTATTTCAGATATCATTGCTTTTTGCCAAGACTCTGCATCTTTATCTTGGAGTGCTTCATTGTAGGTACAGGGATCATAATCTTGTTCCTCAGGGACGAAGTCTGACGACTCTCCCAAGAACATATATCTATTAGGTTGTATCACAACCCTCCCACTACGACGAGGCACTATCGGTTGTGGTGTAACATTTGTGACACATTGTGCAGTTATTTGTGGTTCATCCTCTTGTACTGTTGGTACTGAAGTACTTGGTGTCTCACGTCTCAGTTCTTCTAGAACAACTCTACTTGTGGGTTTATGGTTCATCACATAGTCTTCCTCTAAGAATCGGGCATTGGTGCTAACAATGACCTTCTGATCCTTAGGACTATAAAATAAACCTCCTTTCGTTCCTCTTGGATAGCCTACAAACAAGCGTACTTCTATACGAGATTCCAATCTATCTGCTTTCTTATTCAGCACATGTGCTGGACTACCCCAAATGCGAACATGTTTCAGACTAGGCTTACGCCCAATCCACAGCTTTATGGGAGTAAGAGGTACTGACTTAGAAGGAACCAAGTTCAAAATATAAGCTGCATTATCTAAGGCATATCCCCAAAATGAATCTGACAAATCCGAATAACTTATCATTGATCTAACCATCTCCATAAGAGTTCTATTCCTTCTTTCGGCTACACCATTCTGCTGGGGCGTTCCAGGTGCAGTCAATTGGGATGTAATCCCAGCCTCTGATAAATAATCCCTAAACTCTCCAAAGAGGTACTCGCCACCACGATCTGATCATAATGACTTGATACATTTTCTATAACGTTTTTCCGTTTCAGCCTTGTACTCTTTGAATTTCTCAAAGCACTCAGACTTACGGCGCATCAAATAAATGTATCCATACCTTGAATAATCGTCAATAAATATGACAAAATATTCAAAGCCACCTCTAGCTTGGATAGTCATGGGTCTACATAAATCAGAATGAACCAATTCCAACACATCTTTGGCCCTATACCCCTTTGCCGTAAAAGGCCTTTTGGTCATTTTACCTTCCGAGCAGGATTCACAGACTGGTAGTGCCTCTACTTCCAATGAACTCAAAGATCCATCTTCAACCAGTCTTTGAATCGTTCTTAGGTTAATATGCCCCAATTGCAAGTACCAAAGATATGTTTGGTTCATACAAGAAGGTTCTTTTCTCTTATTTAAGTTAGATGACATATTATTCATTTTCATAAGTTGCATTGTGGGCGAAATAGGATTAATGATATACAAATTATCAACTAATGCACCAGAACAGATAAAATGTTTATTCTTTCTAATAACAATATTGTCATTAAAATAAACTGAATATCCATCCTTAACTAACATAGAAACAGAAACTAAATTCCTTCTAAGTGAAGGTGCATAAAGATAATTTCTCAATGTCAAAGACTTACTTCTACCAAAAGATAAAGTAACATCTCCTAATGTCACGACCCGCACCCGCTTTTCGGACGTGAGAGCGTGAGCAAGCCCAGCTACGCATCGAGCGGACTCCAGCCAATCACGAATACGTAAACGCTGTCAAGGCTATGGTTTACGGCTAAATCATGGCAATGCAATCTATATCTTAATCCACAATAAGAATATAAAACATGAATGAACACTATGGGTCATGGTCTGCAGCCCACTAGCATAAATGTCCGATAAGACTCTAAGGAATATAACAAGAGTCTTCAAGTGAAACAAGGAACATGATATCTCATGATAAGGAATAAAAAGCACGAGCGGATAATAAACTCAATAACAATACCTGAATCCCGCAATGTATCATCACGTCTGCCATCCAGAACTACTAGCTAACTCCATGCAACCGCTAAACCTGAAGAGATCATCAGGTCCTCAGAGGACATAGCAAGATACATAATATACATGCCTATCTAACAGTTTTATCATGCGCAAGGAAATAAACAAGAAAGAACAAGGACAAGACAAATGACTACGAACACAAACACGAATACGAACACGAATATGAATACTAGAACAACTACGTATAAATGAACTGCCGGATGAACGATAATCACGAGATTATTGGAAGAAACCAAACCCTCATCCCGAGTGTGGACTCACGGGTTTGAACTAAGCGCTAACCCTCGTCCCGAGTGTGGACTCTCTGGCTAGCTCACGGTAAGACACCCTCGTCCCGTGTGTGGACTCTCTGGTGTAAATGGTCAACCCTCGTCCCGTGTGTGGACTCTCTGGTGCCATTTGATCACGACAAACACCCTCGTCCCGTGTGTGGACTCTCTGGTGCACCAAACAACCCTCGTCCCGAGTGTGGACTCTCTGGTTGTGAACAACGATAATCAAAGCTATGGCAGTTCACTACACGCACTTGTTCTATGACACGACTCAAGCAAGGTACTGACGAAAAACTCTAAATGTGAAACACAAGGCCAAAACATGAACATGGCTATAAACAATAAAAACAACTCCATAAAAAATAATACAAAAAAGCACATGTCCATAAATAATCCAAAGACTGTAAAATAAAAGGAAATGCATGTAAATAAAACTGTAGAGGAAGGCAAGGTATACTTGCCTGGAGGTTGCACGCAAATCCAATATCAATCTAGTCCACTGCTAAATCATAAAGTCCAAACATCACAACTGTCTCCGAAAGCTGAAACAGACAATGCCAACAGTCTCAGAATAGTCAAATTAGCTAGGATTGCTTGTCCTTAAGTCTAATTCTGGACACAGGGGCAAAATGGTAATTTTGGACAAAAACGATGTCCGCCGTTGGACCTGCTTTGCACCGAAAAACGTGCTAGAGTCAATGGTCTCTAAATTCATCAAACTATATGTCTACGGATCTAGTTTTCCGATACGAACCCAACCGTATATCCAAAGTTGGATTCCGGCGGGCCGTGCACAAAATCGCCCGTTGAGTGGGGCTGTGGGGCCCGCAAAATGATGTCCGATTCAACTATCTCAGAATTGGACCAAACTTGGCATACTGGACCAGAAAAATGATATGGTCCTGTTGGCGCAAGTTTTGTCTCGATCTGACGAGCGTGCACAAAGTAATTGGAAAATTTGCAAAGTACACGATACGGTGAATTTCGACGGATACGCATCAAATTCGTCGCGCACACGCGACCAATTTGAATTCCGTCAATACCCACACGACCACGAAGTCGATACGCAGCTTTTGATGCTTTCGGTTCGCGACCACGTCGCCCGGGTTGGCGGGACGCACGTCGTGTGGATGAGTTTTATTGAATTTTCAGTTTTTAGAAAACAAGTTTTTCGTGATTTTTGAAATCAAATAACTTTGTACCTACTTAATAAAATCTGGATCTACAATTTAGGTTTTAATCTCGTATATGTTGTCTTCAACGATGTCAAGTTAGATTCTTGAAAACCATAATATATAGGTTGTAAACTGGCTTCCAAGTTGGGGTTCGAGAGGGGTTTCTGTTCTGTCGTCAAGCAAGTTTTTACCCGACTTCGTGCCGATTAATCGGACTGGTTGCTCGTCTATTTCCAAATCCCTTTGCTGGAATTTAGAGAGGGTTATATAGGGTTTCCAAAACAAGTTACGAAATCGAAATTAATCAACTAAGCAGGGAGAAACTTACCTGCGAAGTGCTCGCTCGAAACTCGCTGCTGCTGTGTGTTCTCTGTTTCGTGCGCGCTGTGCAGCCATCTGCGCGCCCTCGGCCGTGTGCGGCGGCGCCCAGGGTGGCGCCCCCACCCAGAGGAGTCGTTAGGGTGGTGGCGTAGATTGAGGTTTAGTGTTTTAGTTTTTTCCGCGAACTCCTCTCTCGCTCTCCCTCTTATACCGTCGGCTGAACCCATTCACTCAGTTTTAAACAT
Organism: Iris pallida; assembly: GCA_029216955.1. Lineage (NCBI taxonomy): Eukaryota > Viridiplantae > Streptophyta > Magnoliopsida > Asparagales > Iridaceae > Iris > Iris pallida. The sequence continues at coordinate 9,429,392 of JANAVB010017800.1, read as the reverse complement.
AAACGAATTGGGGGGTCTCGGGCCATCTTGGTGTTAGCTGGGGGTTTCCCGAGCTTTGCTGGAAAGCAAAGCCCATGGCCTGGCCGACTGGGCTTGGGCCAAGGTGGGCTGGGCTCAGTTGGCATATCCTATTCTTTTTCTTTTTTTTCTATTTCTTGCAATTAATAATAAATATATATATATATATATATTCATATATATATTCATATATATATATATATATATATATATATATATATATATATATATATATATATAAAAGAAAATATATATATATATATATATATATATATATATATATATATATATATATATATATATATATATATATATATATATATATATATATATATATATATTTATATATATATATATTTATTATATATATATTTTTTCTTTTATATATATATATATATATATATATATATATATATATATATATATATATATATATATATATATATATATATATATATATATATATAAATAAATATATATATATATATATATAAATATATATATATATATATATATATATATATATATATATATATATATACATACATGTATACCTATTACTATATGTATCTATATATATACACGTACACCTATATCTATATATATATATACATATATACATGTATTCAGCCATATCTTATATATTTATATATACACATATATACATCTATATAATATACAATTATATAAAATACACATACACTATTATATATACGTACCCACACACAAATACACATATATATAATATTCATTTATTCATGCCTTCACATTCACACATATACAATATTTATTATATATTTATAAATACGCATCTATCTTGATGATAATAACTAATAATAATAACTAATTTATATTTAATATCCACAATAAAAATAATAATAATAAGGATAATAATAACAAAATTTAATAAACCAATAGTGGTGTATATACCATCGGGCACGGTCTAATAATCCCAAAAATGTATAGGGCCTATTTTATACCAACATTATTGAGTATCAACTAATAACAATCTTTTTAATATTTAAATAAGAAAATTTAGGAATATTCATTAGATCACTGAAATGGAATACGACACAATCATACCAAAATGCACCAACACGAATGTCACTGGACGTACCGCATGACTACATGGGCTTGGGCTTAGTTCGGGTCCAGTTTGACTAGTTTGGTGCGACCGGGTTACCTAGACGTCAAATAATATTAAAATGAATAATTAAACTATTTATAATGGTCATGTCACAACTTGGCCTGGTTTTCCTAATTAGGACATCACTATGGCTCGGACTTCCTTGGCATGACTAATACACGAGTCAAGGCACGCCACTGCACTATCTGTGCCATGTTTCCTAGTCGTCTTGTACTCCAATTCCTAACTATGGCTAAAATCGTATACCAAAATAATAACTAAATAATTAATTCTAAAATTCTAAAAATCACAATTTAAATCAAATGAATAATAAAAAAATATAATTCAAGATTTTCAGGAAGGGGAGCTACATCTAATGCAACGACCGATACTTTTGTAGCATCACCCATGAACAAGCATATCTCTCCATCACTGAGCCGTCTGGTTTCCTGGAACCCCTGCAATGTATTGCAGACATGATTAGTGCCTCCTATATCTACACACCAGGTGCCGGTAGATAACACCGCTAAACATGTTTCAACTACTAGTAAATGAGATATACCTTCTTTGTTCCCTTGTTTGAGAAGGGGACAATCAGTCTTCCAATGTCCTGACCCTTTGTACTTGAAACATTTGTCTTTCAGCTTTTTCACCGTGCCTTGAGGACCCATGCCCTTCTTTGCTGAGTTTGCCTATTTCTGAATGTTATTCTTCTTTTTACCGCCTTTTGGCTTAGAAGTAGAAGCCTTTTCAGAAACAAAAACATGACCACTCTTTCTAAAGAGAGATTCAACATCCTGTACTCTTTTGCAAGTTCTGCCAAACTATACAACCTTTTGTTCATGTTGTAATTAAGGCAAAAATTGGCAAAACTTTTAGGCAGAGTCCCGAGAATGATATCGACCTGGGATTCTCCATCGATTTCAGCTCCAAGGATCTCCATCTCATTCAGATGACCCATCATCTTGAGAACATGATCCCTTACTGGTGTACTCTCAGCCATTTTTGTATTCATCAAACATTTTATAGCAAACTGCCTAGCTGCTCTACTCTGATGTCCGAAGAGTTCCTTGAGGTTATACATCATGTCATAAGTAGTGGCCATGGCCTGATGCTGATGTTGCAGTACATTTGACATAGATGCCAGAATGTAACACCGCGTCATCTCATCTGCCTTTTTCTACTTCTTATAAGCCTATTTGACCTCTTCATCAGAGTTAGCATCAGGCTTAGGTGGGCATTCCTCAACAAGTACATATTTGTACTCTTCAGCAATCAGAACAATATCCAAATTACGTTTCCAGTCAATATAATTAGGTCCAGTAAGTTTGTTTTCTTTAAGAATCACCATAAGTGGACTGAAAGAACCCATTTTTGAAATCCTGAAAATCACATAAATAAAATTATGTAGGTCAAAAAAAAACTTTTTGAATTAACTAAATATTGATTCCCTCAAAACAATAATAAGAAATTCACCAATACCTTGAACACCATGAATTTAGCATGCCACGATAGTGTGGACATATACAAATTCAACTTTGTTCAAGTAGGTTTTTCTTATTAATTTTACTATCATGTCAACATAACTTTATGAAAAAAAATTAATATGCTGGTCTTGTTCTGGTCATACAAATAATAGCAGTGGCTCTGATGGGGAGGATACCATTATTTGTATCTAAGTGTATACCATTACTTAATACTAAGTCCATTACCTTGTAATGAGTTCCTTCAGATGGAGAAGTGAACACATACTAGGTAACTTTCTACAATTATCCCTAAGGAAGTTTGTACTGGTGATCCATAATTATACTCATCCGAAATGGAGGAAAGCACTATAGCCAACACGCAAGTATAATTACATCACCTACAAACCAGTAATGGAGACCATAGGATTTAAACTAAATAAATATCCTCTCCCACATAGTTATTTAACAATGAGGGTTTTTCTACTAGTTGATATTATGTGTATATTGTCCATTATTAATGTAGGCTTGGTTTTTCAAAAAAAACAACCACACAATAATAAACATGCATAATCAAAAAAAGCAAAATGACAAAAATAAGAGAAAATATCCAACTATTATGGTCATCTTTGCTGCTCCGTCCTCAACTAATCGAATCCAAAATCTGGCACTGCGCAGATCTTTTCGAGGTTCGACCTCACGATTGATCAAAAATAATTAAATTACATCAATCCTATGCCTCCCGAAGGAGTTCACACATAATCTAGATTGCAAAATTAAAATTATAACCACGATCACCCTCGTGATTTTAATTACATCCACAGCAACAACAACATCCACGACATATCCGTGGTTTAAACAACACAATCAAAAACATGCATTGGACCATAATAGTTGGATCTAAGATGCCTGCAAAACCGAGTTAGAACAGATCAACATCTACCGACTATTATATAGCGCAGGTTTTATTGGACAACATGGACGTATCAATCAATACGTAGATCCAAAGTGGCTCCGATACCAATTGATAGAACTGGGGATTCCCAGGACCCTTCCTTTGGTGTGCGTATTAATCGATAGAAAGTTAAACAGATCTAATACGTGTTCTAATCCTTCATAGGCGGAAACTAGGGTTCACGAATTATACCTGCGGCAGAAAGAAGATAAGTAATTCCTGGCAATCTCGAGCGGACGACCCCAAGATCTTCTACACGTATTACTTCCTCGAGTTGGACGTCATATGGGCGACGATCTTCCAACCTTTTCTTCTCCTTACCAGCCCTCTCTTTCTCTCCTTATGTGAATCATGAATTTAGAGAAAGTTTCAGATTTCTGATCGGTAATAATGGCGGCCAGAGAATAGAGGATATATATAGGCTACGGCATGGACTATGAAGAGAAATTATGGTTAGGCCTCCCAACGGATCTGGATATCTCGTGTTCAGCCCGAACATACAATCTAGGCCCATTAACAATAGCTCGGTAAACTAATGAGCTATTGTTGCACTACCTCCCTAATCCCAAATTATGTTTGTAGGCACCTTTTATTATATACTCGTTTGGCTCCCCATGTTAAAATATCGTATTTCTGTCGATCAAATTAAGTTACTGACAACTATATTGATTCGACATCTTTTATCCTTAAGTAGTACCGCTCAACTTTATTTGTCATGTCGGATATAATCCACCTGCAGGGTTTACATGACAATCCTTATGAGCTCCTTAAGGGGACCTCATCAACCCGATGTATCGGGACATGGATTCCATTTATAATCAACAGCTCATCATACATACAATGTTATTACCCAATTCATAGAAGTTGTTGATCCATAATGAATCTCACTATTTTATGAGTCAAAATAATGCACACTACATATACATGTCCGTTATTATATCCGGGTTAAGAACACAAGCATCCATAATAACAGAGGTGTTTGTTCTCTTATGTAGTCAGTGCAAAGAGAACAACCTCAAGTGGTCCTGTTCAATACACATAAAGTGTACTAGTGTAAACCTATAGTCAAGATAGACTAATACCAGATTACACTACAACCTTTCCAATAGATTGTCCAAGTCCATCTAGGTTGTGAACTATTTATATACTCCATAGGAAACTGATAATATGATCTTCTGTGTGACACCGCACACCATATTATCAATAATATAGAATATCAGACATTTGCATTAACACTTGCAACAAATACAATATGCAAACATTTGCCCATATGATTCTCATTCAAAATTTAAGGAAATAAGGTTACTAAAAAAGTGATGCTTTTAGTATATAACCCTAACATATGCAATTGTCCCTTGCTGACATGGACGACGTATGAAGGATGGACCGCTTCAAATTCCGTTCCGATGAATCTGTCAGTTCAAATTTTAAGGAAAATCTCAATAGTCGTATCTCCCTGACGGGCTGGCCAAACACTATGCGCCTAAAGAGAGAGCCGTGCTATGCGCCCATTGCATCACGAGAAGACGATCCATGCTTCTTTCAAAGTATTTCGAACTTGTTCAAGTATCGAAAAATTTGAAAAGGGTCTTGTAGAAGCATGAAAAATTTTTAGCAAATGAAGCCCCATGAGCCCAAGTCAGTGAAGCCCCATACACCCAGTCAGTAGAGCTCCATACACCCAGCCAACGAAGCTTCATGCGCCCAGTCAGTACAACTCCATGCGCCCAAGTCAATTATAGCTCCATGCCCCCAGTCAGTGAAGCTTTATGTGCCCAAGACTAGCTCCTCCGAAAGGAGGGCGCATAGCATGAGACGTAGCTATGCGCCCAAGCCTGACTCAGTCAACGCCATGATCAACATGTGCACCGAAGCACACGACCACGTCAGTCTCTACGAGCAGTCGTGTACCAAAGCATGCGACCACGTCAACACCACGACCAACCCATGATCTTGCAGCCTGCATGTGCCTACATCCTATGCACCCAAAGCAGGACTATGCGCCCACATAAAAACTAGCGTGTTTCCTCATATGGGCGCATAACATCGTCCCAGCTCAAGAACGACTATAAAAGGCGGCCTCATCCCTCTTCAAAACACAGAACGGAGAGCATTTTCAAGAGCCAAATTGCTGTACTTCTTGCCAGTGAGCCGAGAGTTAGCAATTTTCTTAGGTTTTCTTCCACTTTGGTAATCGGAGTGTCAACGGAGTAAAGGAGCAACTGCAGCTCGATCTCCATCGTCCCATTTTCCATAATTCTTTTTTGTACTCGGGGATCCTCAGCGTATGATCTCTCAGACGTACTCGATTTGTGGTGCCTTGCCCCAATAAAAGAAAAGACAGCATTTTCTTCTTCTTTTTTTGTGTGTGTCCACAATTATCTCTGTTGATAAAGTCGTCATTCTAAATTATGATCCGTGTCTAGTCCTAGATCCATTAGCGCTGATAAGTTCATAAAAAGGATTCTTTAAAGAACAAATATGTCCATATTATCTCTGAGTTGTTCTTGCATTTCTTACCATGTTCTTTTAACCTCTGAGTAAGTTATCTGTCTGGAATCTTATGTTTGTCATGTCAAAATTACCTCTGAACAAGCATTCTCACCCCTCGATTAATCACCCTACGGTGCGTATTATTCCACTTAACATCTGCATCTTAAATGTGTTTAAGATGACAAGTCCAACAAAATCCCTCTAAAAAAAGTCCACAATCACAAAAGAACTCACATCAAAAGGAGATAGATTTTTCATTGATATTCATGATTACATATGATGGAAATCTACTACATGTTTAGATTTTTCATTGATATTCATGATTACATATGATGGAAATCTATTACATGAAAAAAAATCCTCTATGGAAGACTCTAGCCCACTTCTCTCCCCTTGCAGAGGGCAGTGATGTGACAAATGCCCCTGTAGAGGGCAGTGATGTCACAAATCTCCAAGACAGAAAGGGAAGTGATGTGACCACTCCCCCATGTTAGGCCTGTATTAATTTTTTAAGACAAGTAGGAAGGCCGTCTCGAATATGCAGGATGGTCGTCTCAGCCATGTAGATGAGTTGCTAGGAGACAGGGGCTCAAACTGGACAATCAATCCTAACCCTGTAGGTCCAGCATTAATCGATAGAAATATGTCTCGTCTCGGGAGTAAAGACAGCTAGTATGCTATGTGAATGGGGATTACTTCGCTTGATCTCATAACAAAATACCGAATCAGAGCGGTAATCTCTTCGAATCAACTAACTTATGATGTCTTTCCATACTCCATCTGAGTCAGTGTGAGTTGGTATACAATCTGCAGAAAGACAAGCAAAAGAATCGGTCTCAAAAAAGCCTTAGGAAAAAATCACACGTCGAAAGTCACCATGCGCACCCGACAGAAGGTGAACACATCAAGTGCATCCTTCGGAACAATGCATAGGCGCAATAGTGCACGACAGAAGTCTTGACGTGCAGCATATCGTTAAATGCATTAGCATGTCTGTTTGACAGCACACACACATTATGGCGTACGTCAGAAGCCCATGCACGTAGCCTGTTGATGAAAATATTTTTGGCACGTGCACGCGCGCAATGACACAAGACAAAAGTCTTTATATGGAGTGTAGTGAAGAATGCCTTGATAGCGTACACGCGTTAGGGAGCATGACAAAAGTCTGGGCGCGTATCACAATGATGAACACACCAACATATCAGCATTTATGCATATTCTCCAGGAAGCCAAGTCATACACATCTGCGTATTATGAACATCCAAGAATGAATCTTTCTTTCCTTTTCATGGTGGATCTTACCTTCAACTACAGAGTGCATCACACCAACGTTGAGCGGCATTCCGATGAGAGCTTCGGGTGACATGTTAGCAAGAACTTTGGGCGGCTTTACTTTGAACTTGCCCTCTTCTCCGATAAAGAGAAGAGTTAGGGGAGCCTTGACGTCGATCATGGAATGAGAGGGAAAGAAGAGAACGAATAAAAACTCGCTCCAAAATCCTCTATTTATTGGCTCAAACCCACACTTAATGCAATGAACCTGGAATTAATGGCAATAAATATGATGCTTCGACTCTCGTATTGATCGATTTTCTAGGGATTCATCTCAATGCCTATTTATAGGCCTCAAACGACGTGTACTTTGATGAGAAGGACAAACGAACATTTTCCTATTCAGGATTGAATCAAACTAACTATTCTCATCCAAGAGAAGATCTTGCTGACTTTATCTAATATATGTGCCCTGCTTTTGTTTAATGTATTTCTAACTTTATTCAAAAAAATTAAAAAACTTTTAAGGTGGTCTTGTACAAGCATGGATCATGTGCGTCAGAAAGAGGAGTGACCCCATACCTTATTTGGACCCAATTAGGCTTTGAGTTGCCCACACCTCATCAAAGCAACATGCTGATCATGCCCCACCTAGGCGTCATGTCACTTACGCCCTCGAGCCTTAGGCAAAATGCCTTAATCTCTGTACAAAAGATGGCCAAGTCACGGAGACCAAAGTCATGATTACGTATATTACTCATTCCTTGGTAAAGGCATGCCCCTTCTCCTATTCGTGCCTTACTTATAGAGGCGCACCTAATCCCTTCCATCGCCTCCTACACCTCTCAGTTGCTCTCCCCAAGGCTGCATTCAATGAGCTTAACTCCTCTCGAGACTTCGACTCGATGCTTCGATTCTCGTATAAAGAATGAAAAGAGAAGTCAAAGTTTATTCTTCTTGGAAACAATATAGATAGGTACATATTGCCTGATTAAATTCAGGCACGTGCTGCCTGATTAAATTCAGGTACGTGCTGCCTGATCAAACTCAAGTGTGTGTCATCCTGAGTTTCCTCCAAATGCATGTGCTTCTACCCTCGTGCCTATTGTTCTCTCCCAATATGAATAATATGCCACCTAGGACAGTGATTCCTAGGTACGGATGTCTTATTGGTTTTAGTCGAACTAAGTGTGTACCACGTGTCAAAGACCTAGTCATGCCAGAGAACGGGTTTGGAGCAATTCGAGATCTTCTCCAACAGTAAAATCTCGACCATATACTACGTGGCAATCAGTCATACCCCACACCAAGAAAGTGCTCGTGTGGTTACAACTAGCCCCTTTTTGGGAGTGCCATGTGGCAGACGAAGACCCATACGCCTATTTGCTTCTAGGCACGTGTTCTGATTTTCCCCTCAGTTATAAATAGGAGGGCTCTACTCCATTCAAACCCTCTGGTTCCCTCCATTTTTGTAAGAGTTTCTGAACATTCTAGAGAGAGTTCTTTCTGCTCCCCTTTAGCCAGTAAAGCTAGGCTCGATAGTTCTCTCTCATTGTTGGATCATAAACGGAATAAAGAATCAACCCTCCATCATCACAACCCAGATCAAAAACAAAATGTAATTGGGAGATTCATGTTCAGGAGTTCCTTCTTACATTTTTGTTTGTAACCTTTTGAAGCTCTCCTATAAAAAACCACGAAAAGATGTCAAACACCAGTTCCCGGCCAAGCACCGCACTACCACCATCACCTGATCATCATCACATTACCACCACCATCGGTCACCTACCCCACTACCCCGGACTTCTGTCCTGGGCAACCATTACCATAGCTGAGTGGCCACTACCACGACACATCTCCTTTTTCTACTCTCTGGTAGGCACCCACGACATCCATTGTCGTCTACCTGGACCATTCGTCCTATCGCTCTATATGACATCCCTATCACCCACGATACTACCTCCTTTCGCCTATAAACACACCACCACCCAAGCCACCTGTCTCGGCCACCCAGAGCACTCTACCTATCTCCACGACTGACCTCTGCCACCGCCGTCGAGATCCGGCGATCGCTTCACCTTTGCTCAAGTACTGCCTTTCCATCGACGACCGCAGCGACCGTCCTCACGCTATAGATGAGCTAGATCTTACAGATCTAACCAGATCTGCAGCTGTCCTCCTTCGTGCTTGAGCGTCGACTGAACTTTGCCATATCAGCCTACTGTAAGCCCTCTGCTTGCCTTCCTTCCATTCTTTTCGGTGGCATTATCGTTTCACGATGCGCGGTAGCATTGGTGAGCCTCTATCGAACTCCTCTCCTCTTTACTCCTCTCTTATTTTTCTTTCAGTCTTCCTCTCCCTCTTTATTCTCTTCTCACTGTCTCTCTCTCTCTTTCTCTCTCTCTCTCTCTCCTTATAACACCCACTTTTCTAAAATGAGGGTAATTTTGAACTTTTATAATTTTGATTAATCAATAATAAGATTTAACTCATATTGTAATTTTTGGTGATTTTTAATCAATTTAAAACTATTTAAAATGTTGAATTGTGATTTTGATGGTTAACTAGTTAAATCCTAGTTCTGCTAAGCTTAGAGACTAACCATGACCAAAGGAGCCTAGTCATGTGATTAGGATGACTAATTACAACTTTTTAGCCTAGGAGTATTTTGGTCATTTTGACAATTTTATGAAATTATAATTTATATTAATTAAATATTGTGTTAATCCTTTAGTTAAGCCTTAACCTAGAAGTTTAATCTAATTTAGATTAATCTTGAGGTTAGAATCATGGTTAGAACATTCGTACTAAGTGACAAGATTAAAAATATCTAGATATTTCTAAATAGGATATTTATCCCTTAGGATATTTGTTAAAAAGAAAGCCTTATAACTAGTTGAACCAATAGGAAGGCTTAGAATTAGGTGGACAGGCCATAACCACTCATCTACATCTAAAACCTAACCCTAATTCATCTAAGGGCAGCCACTATAGGTAGGTTAGCCTCCATTCCTTTTATTTTATTCCATCTTGCCTATTTTCCTTCATAAAGTGTTCTTTCCCAAATTAGAGAGCTTCCCTCTTTGATTTGATCTCCAAATCCTTACATCCCTCCACCAAAACTTCCACCCAACCTTCTCATACTACCAAGGGAGGGTGCTAGCAAAGATTTGGAGCAAAGTGCAAGGAGGAGTGTCCTTTTTGGAAGATCTTTATGTCGGAGCCGTGTCCTTAGGAGTATCATTGGGATTCCACTCCCAATAGGTAAAATCAACCCTCTAAATTGATATTCTATATATATTAGTTAGTTTTGAACCCCTAGGATCCACCCCCATGCATGTACCCCATTTAGATTCAAATTTGAGGCCATTTGGAGCTCTCTTGAGGATTTTAGATATGTGTCTTGTGTCCTACTTGATAGATCCCAAATTAGGACACCCCATGTGTATGTATGTATGATAATAGTTTATATAGATATTTAAATTCAATTTTAGAATGGTTAGAGAGTGGATTTATCTTAGTTAGGATGGTTAGAATGAGTTTCATTTGGATACCTATGTTGGTATCCAAGTATCTTGGCCTACATGTGTTTCTTTTGTCCAAAATAACTCAAATTTGTCATAATATTCATCCACGTTTTTATTAACCAAAGCAACTTAGAAATGTCATAACTTTTAGCTTAGAACTCCGATTAATCTCTTATTTTTTTAAAAGAACCGTATCGAAGTTAGCTTTCCAAATACTATTTTAATAAGCCAAATTCTTTCTAGAACTTTCTGTAGTATTATTTGAGTATCAGCTATACGAAAGACGAATGTGTTTCGCTATTTTTGCGATTCCGGGAGCTTCCGAATACGAAAATACGATCCGTTTGAAGTTTCGGAAAGCTAACACGAAGGACTACAACGTAACTTAATCCTAGAATTTAGTGAAGGCCCAATTGGTACAGTATTGGTTTTAAGTAGAAGAGTGACTATACGACATAGGCATTTTGTGTAACCTATGAGCCTATGTAGTATGGATATTAAATGAATGTAGAGTATGTAATGCATGATATGTCAGATGAATGAAATGACATATATATGATATATATCCTCTTCACAAATATGTATATATATGGTTAAAAGCAATCATGTAGGAATACAATCAATGTAATGTATGTAAGCAATGCATAAATACATGAATTGAAGAATGATATACAATGTATACATGAAAGTATATAATGAATGCTAGATATGAATGCAAAGTATACATGTAATGATAGATATGAATGCATAATTTATAAATAATGTAATGCAATATATAATGATAGCATGTATGGTAATGTAATGAATGCAAGTATGCATATATGATATGTATGTAGGCATGTATGCAATGTATGTATGTATACATGATATGTATGTATGCATGTATGCAATGTAAGTATGTATGCATTTCTATAAACTGAGTTAACCTATAACCTTTTACACACATGCATTCATACACCCTTTGACACCATGTATCCCATGTCACATACACCTACCTATCACTAAATCTTAGAACATTAACACATATCCTTTCACACACATGCCAAACACACACATACTCACTTACTCTTTTACATCTCTAATTTCTATATATATATATATATATATATATATTTATATATTTATATATTTATATATATATATATATATATATATATATATGTATGTATGTATGTATGTATGTATGTATGTATGTGCCTATATATATATATAGCTTTCCTATATATATCTATGTATATGAATATATGAATGTGAATAATATATATACATTATATGACTAAGTTTGTGTGCTTTGTTAGCTTATGGTTTAGTTTTGTGCTTGGTTTAGCAAGTGACTTAGGCTATGAGTTAGTAGCTATCTTGGATACTTGATTTGCATACACTTAGTTTGTTTAGACCTAGAATTGACTAACCCTAACTAATTTGACCAAAGTTGACTAGAGTTGACCTAGTTTAACTTATAGTTGACCAGAGTTGACCAATAGTTGACTTTGACCTAGATTGACTTAGACTCATGTAGATTGTATTATAATTTCAATTACCATATAAATTAAACTCTTTATAACCTGTATTGCTATAACTAGGACTCTGTGACACCAGTTGGCCATCTTTTCATATCAGTTATTCAGGGTATCAGGCGAGTACATTCACTGATAGTTTTATTGTCTTGATATCTGCTATATCCGATTCAGTTGTAGTATCTTACTTGATTTTCCGATACGATAGTTCACGGACTAGTATACATCGGATGATGACATGAGATGTTGTTCCTGGATTTTCTTGGTATATTGGTATATTTTCTATCTTATTCTTTGTACTTGTATAGACACCGATTCCTGAGAGGGAGTAGCTACCCTCTTAGGGAATCTTGTGTCATGATATGTCATGTCCGGATCCGTTATACTATTCGGAGATGGGGAATTATTAGGGGCTATGAGATCAAAGCCATCCTGTCACTATATTCTTGTGCTTGCGCCACCCTCACTTCACGTAGGGTGTAGCGAGATCTTATTTCTTGTGCTCGTTATCCAGGTTTACCGGCATGACCCTTTCTAGTAATTTTTATGTGATTGTCGGGCCAAGTGGATAGCCTGTCTTGTAACTTTCCCAAGTCGATCATATAACGCTCTAATAATTTATGGCACGTTTTCTATTTATTTTAGCACATCATATATCCTGCTCAGTTCTATATTCAGTACTTTTCTCACCATGTTACGATATTCAGTACTCACATGTTCTACATGATCTTATGCTAAACCTTAATTGGAGACAAAGTTCTGTTCGGAAGAAGGGTTACAACCCCGGTCCTTGTTTGGTTTACAGGCTGCAACTCGGCTTCCGAATAGCTCCCAAGTCATCCTATATCTTTGTCTTGTATTTCATTATAATTGTCTCTTATAGAAATTTTCAATTCATATGGAACTGCTGTTAGTGTTTGTACTTGCTCATTTTCCTGACAGGATAACCGTTGATGTTTATAGAGTACATGTTAGTTGATTGCTCTACCTTTTACAGGTATGGCCAGGATAGAGTTCGATGAGACATTACCCCTGGAGCCCGTAAATGATATAGCCCATGTTTAGACTGTTGGATAGGTTTGCCTGGACTATGATCTAGCTAGTGTTTTTAGATTGTAGTTTTATATCATATTTTGAGTTTCTGTGATGTGTTTATATCTCTGAGCTTGTGTTGGATCTTGAACTCCTTTCCAGTTTTCCTTTCTATCATATTTCTATTTCGTGTTATCTATTCTAGTTTGTCTTGTGATTGAGTTATGCCATGTTATACCTCCGTGGGAAGATGACATGTACCCTTATATTTTGTCTAGTTGTAGTATTTATAGATGACCTATACAGCGTTCTTCCGCCGATTCTGCGGCGTAGGCTGGACGTAACCACGTACTCGTGCCCCTGATCAGGGTGCGGGTCGTGACACTCATTCTCTATATTTATTTTCATTTTTTTCTTTTCTTTTGAAGAACAGTAATGGTCTAACGGGCTTTGGATTATTGTATTATATAATTATCTTGGATTTTGGCTTTTGTTAATATTTGGGCTCAACTGTGTGGTCTCTAGTTTGGGCTTGAGTAGAGCCTGGTTCACTACACCTATAGTCTCAGCCCATATTATTTAAGGCTTTGGCCTGATTCAGTATAACACCCCTGAATTTTTGAAATTAGTTTTTAATATTTATTTGACTTAAATAGTGATTTTTGGAATTTATAAGTATTTTTAATTAAATAGTTATTATTATAGATGACCGTAGTCATGGTTAAGATTTGGGGTGCAAGATAACTTAGAATTATGGCACAGAAAGTGTAGTCATGTGCTTTAACTAGTATTTTAGCCATAGTAGAGAAGGTCAAACCATATTGTGTTCTCACTAGGAAAACCAGTCAAAGTTATGGCTTGACCCCTATAAATAATATAATTAGTTATTTATTAAGATTATGACTTTTAAGAGATCCGGTTGTACCAATTTAGCCCCGACTTGACCCAAACCCAACCACTACTAAAATACATCAATTTGGCGACGATAAATTAGCGACGGCTCCTATCCGTCGCTAATAGCGACGGACTAGCGACTAACTTGTGATGGACTACCGTCATAAAGTAATGAATAAATTTTTTTATTTTTTCTGTAAAAATCAGTCGCACTTCTGTTGCTAATTTGACGAAAAGTTAGAAACGAAATGAAGTCCGTCGCTGATATGTCGCATAATTTGGCTGCAAAATACTGAAAAAATAGTGCGGACTATTAGCGACGGACTGTCGACCAACATTTCCTTCGGAAACCTACTGGGTATTTAGCGACGGATATATCCGTCGCCAGTCCGTCGCTAAATACTGTACCTAACTTAAATTGAATCGACGGAAGAAAATTTTTTATTTTCCCCCAAACTCTCTCTCTCTCTCTCTCCCCCTCGCTTCCTTCGACGATTTCTCTCCCTCCGGCAATTTCTCTCTCTTCGTCGATCTCGCCGGTAAGCTCTCTCTCTCTCTTTTTTTCTCTCTCTTTTTCCCTCTCTCTTTTATTTTAGGGTTTCAGGGGGTGGCGGTCGGCTGTTGTCGGGGCCGGAAGGAAGGGGAAGGGGGGAGGGAAGGGGGGTCGGGGGGGTCGGGGAGGGGTTCGGGGAGGGGGTGGTAGGTTGGAGGAGGAGGATGGGGGTGGGTGCTGTCGGAAAGGTGGTCGAGAAGGGGGGTCGGGGGGTGGGAGAGGGGTGGGGAGGGTGGGGGAGGGGAGAGGATTGGGGTCGGGGAGTGGGTGCTGTCGAAGAGGGGGGGTCGGGGAGGTGGTGGTGGGGTGGGGGAGGGGGGTGGGGGTGGGTGTTGTCGGGGAGGGGGGTCGGGGGATGGGTGCTGTCGGGAGGGGGTGGTAGGGTGGGGGAGGGGGATGGGGGGTGGGTGCTGTCGGGAAGGAGGGTCGGGGGAGGGGGTACTGTCGGGGAGGGGGGTCGAGGAGGGGGTGGTGGGGTGGGGGAGGGGGGTAGGGGTGGGGAAGGGGTCGGGTAGGGGACACACGGGTAGGGTTTCGAGGCAGGGGTAGGGTTTCGGGTGGGGGGGTTTCGGTGGTTTCGAATCGGACCATTCCTATGAGTATCGGTGGTTTCGGATCGGTGTATCGGATCGGGGGAGGGGGTATAGGTGGTTTCGGGTCGGACCAATCCTATGAGTGTCGGATCGGAGGAGGGGGGTATCGGATTCGGTATCGGAATCAGAATCGGTATCGGACCATTCCTATGAGTATCGGATTAGGGGTATCGGTAATATCGGTGGTTTCAGATTGGAGTATCGGATTTTTTAGTATCGAAAAACAAATAACTATTAATAAAGTTGGCTGTCCTCCGACATAGTCCCTGCAGCCATTCGACTGGCGAGGCAGAAACTATGTAGCCGTAGATAAAGTTGACTGTCCTCCGACCATCATCCCTCGGCAATGATGATATGACAACCTATCACTATATCTTATATAGTAGTAGATGATGTCTTATTATTACATTATGTGAGTTCATCTTGATTCTGTTACATTCTTCAGATACTAGATACGATAAGAATATATACTACACCATATGTACAGAACATAGATGATTCACCCTAATGTATGCTAGAATGAATTTTGGGTTGTGTTCTGAGGCATCCGTTCCCACACTTGGCAAAAAATCGAATATTCTGTATTTTATCTGTTTTCAAAAATGTACTCAAACGAGATGATGGTTTCTTTAGTTAGCTTGCTTATGTTACAATTATATTATTTATGAATATCGATCTTACTAGATGGCACCCATGACCCGAGGAGCGGCACATCGTTTGAGGGAAACACTGAATGCTGAGGTGGCTCCTCCTACTATTAAGGAGGAAGTGGCACCGGTAGCTAGTAAGACCGGGAGTTCTATTCATCCAGTACCTGCAATGGACTACATCTTTCCTGCCGCCGTCGATCCTACTTATTCGAGGTGGTTGCGTGATCGTATCACTGAGCATTTTCGTGAGCTGCGAGGTTCTCATTAGCTATTAGTACTTATTTGTATTGGACTATTTGTATTGGGTTGTTTTTGTATTAGACTATTTGTATTGGACTACCTATATAAATTAGTACTGTGTCAATCTCTGGATTGTATTGGACTACGACATGGTGATCAGGACATAGTCCATGTAGCCATTAGACTATCGAGGCAGAAACTATGTAGCCGTAGATAAAGTTGACTGTCCTTCGACCCTCATCCCTCGGCAATGATGATATAACAACCTATCACGATATCTTATATAGTAGTAGATAATGTCTTAGTATTACATTATGTGAGTTCATCTTGATTCTGTTACATTCTTCAGATACTAGATACGATAAGAACATATACTACACCATATGTACAGAACATAGATGATTCACACTAATGTATGCTAGAATAAATTTTGGGTTGTGTTCTGAGCCATTCGTTTCCATATTTGGCAATTAAGTATGTGAAATATATCGTTGAAGAACATAAAACTTGTGGATGTTACTGTAGAAAGTGCAGACAACTGATAGAATGGTACAGAAGACCTCAACTAGATTGAGCCTTCGTATGCAAAGTGGCTGATAGAATGGTACATGCCTCAACGCAACTATGATCCCTGGCTGTGAGGATTCATCGTCTGACTTGCGGTCTTTGCTGAGGCCAAAGTCGATTTTCCTTTTTATTGAATATTTGTGTTTAAATATTGAATATTTATGTGTTCTGTGTGAACAATTTCAATGCTTGGGATAGATGTGTGTTGGAATTGTTTGTGTGTTTTGTATATTGGAATATTTGTGTGTTTTGTATATTTGTGCTTGAGATATTTGTTTTATTGAATATTGAATATTTGTGTTCTGTATATTGGAACTGTGTATATTGGAATTGCTTGGGATTATTTGTGTGTTTGGTATATTGGAATTGTGTATATTAGGAATGCCCAGCTTTATGCTATTTTTTCAAAATATTCCCAGATACTGAAGGACTGGTGGCCACTTTTCGACGGACTATCCATCGCTAACTGGGGGATTCCTAGTTAGCGACGGATGGACGACTAAAATCCGACGGATTATCTGTCGCCAAGGTCCTGGAATTATGAAAGATATCCAGGAGCCTGTCGACGGAATATCCGTCGCTACTCCGCCGCTAATCCGACGAGGTTGGCGACGGATTACGACGGATTAGCGACATATTTTGCGTATCAAAAACCCTCTAATACGCGTTTAACGACGGTTTAGCGACGGTTTGTCCGTCGCTAAATGTTGCTACATTAAAATTTTAAACTGTCGAAGTTGACAGAAAATCGTTGGCTTGCCGTCGCTAAATGTTTTGACATAGCCAACGGTAATCCGTCGCTAAGTAGTAGGTGAGCGACGGACTAGTTTTAACGACGGCGTTATTCCCGACGAATTTTTTCAGCCCGTATCCATCGGTAATCCGTCGATAATTTCAATTAGCGACGGATAGGGCCGTCGCTAAATCGTTGTATTTTAGTAGTGAACCTATGCCCATGTAGTCATGCGGTGTCAAAAGACGTCCTTGTAGATAGTTTACGTATATGTATATAGTTTGCACTTTATCTTAATGATCTACAAAATATATTTTTCTAAGTAATTATTACTTATATATAACATAGATATCAATATTATTCAATATTTAAATAATATTTATTTAAAATATGTTATATAATTTTCTTAGATATCCTTGTGCATTATGGATTTTTAGACTATACATATATTTGTATGTACTCCTATTATTGGTTTTCCTTATTTTGTTATCATTATTATTTTTAATATTATTGTTATTATTATAAAAGTATCATTCGTTATTTTGTGTTCTTTAGGAAACATATATATATATTTTTTTTTTTTTTTAGGAAACATATATATTTTAGGAAACATATATATATATATATATATATATATATATATATATATATATATATATATATATATATATATATATATATATATATAATATATATATATATATAATTTTAAAATATATATATATAATTTTATATTTTCTTTCTCTCTCTCTCTCTCTCTCTCTCTATATATATATATATATATATATATATATATATATATATATATATATATATATATATATAAAAATATATATATATATATATATATATATATATATATATATATATTTTTTATATATATATATATATTGCAAATGACCTCTAGCCTAGTGGTTAAGAGAGATGCATACGGCCGAAGTGGTCGGGAGTTCGAGCCTCAGTGGAGGCGAGTTCGCCACAATTACCCATTGTTTCAAATATATATATATATATATATATATATATATATATATATATATATATATATATATATATATATATATAAGTGGGAAAAAAACCATAATCTTGCAAGATTTACTAAATCTCGTGAGATGGCCAATCACCCCCAAACTCGAGCCCAAACCAACAGCAGGATGACGGTTCTTCCCCTATATATAGACCAAGAGAGAGGGGGAGGAGATCTCTCAAACCTATCCATAAACCCTAGCACCTCGACGCCCTAGCGGCTGCCCTAACACGTTGCATCATCCTGTACGCCTGCCATCGCAAGAGATTCACCGTCGGCCACCTGAGATCGTGCAACAGAAACAGAAGCAGCAGCAGTTTACCGCCAAGTACTCGACTCCCCTACCATTTTTTTTTCACGAATACTCGACTAATTTGTGATCCGTAAATTTCTACAGTGAGCTAATATAACCCTCTAGGAATCCCAATAAATAGTTTCGAGAATAGTTGAGTAATCCGTCCGAAACATTGATGCCAATATTAGCAAATAGACTGTTTCAAAATAAAATAGAATATTAATTCCCGACCCTATTTTTGAAGGCAAAATTCTGCCAAATCATATCATATTTTCAAAATCTACTTAAACAGATTTGTAGACTATATAATCAGGATTAAAACCCTTCTTTTACTTTTAGTTAAACTAGATCGGTTCATATGTTAAATCTGTTTGAAAATTAGGAAAAATATGGCCAAAACAGTTTCAAAACTTTAGAAATTTCTCGATACGGGGTACGTTCCAACACACTGGGCGACTTCGTCAGAACTCGTGAGCATCAAAATGTGCGTACAGATGTTGTTGACGTATGGACTTTGACGGAACTTAAATTGGTTGCGTGTACGCGACAAATTCGAGACGTATCGGTCGAGGTACACCGTATCGACCCCTTTGCAAAAATGCAAATTACTTTATGTACGTGCATGACATCGTGATGAAACTTGTGCCATCGGATTCGTATCATTTTTCTGGTCCTGTGTTCCAAGTTTGGTCCGATTCTGAAAAGGTCGACTGGAACACCATTTTAGCGTGTCCACGATCCGACTCAATGGGCGATTGTGTGTACGGCTCATCGAAATCCAAATCTAGACAAACTGCTGAGTTTGTATTAAAAAAAATAGACTTATAGGTATATAATTTGTCGACTCTAGAGACCATAGGTTTCGATACGTTTTCAGTGCAAAGCGGGTCCAACGGCGGACACTATTTTGGCCCAAAATTATAATTTTGCTCATGTGTCAAAAATTGGTATGGGTAGTCAAACTTAGACATTTTTTATGTCGAATACGTTGGTGATATCTGTTTCAGCATCCGAAGACATTTACTGGTGTTTGACGTGTGTGGCTCACTAAGTGATTAGATATTATTGGTTCTACGTGCTAACACCAGGCAAGTATACCTTTCAAATTTTTTAAAGTTTTCTTACAACCATGTTCTTATTATTCTTTCTTGTTCATGTCTCGTTTTCTATTCCATATTTGCAGTCTTGTCATAATTTATTTCTATGTTTCTTACATGTTATCACTTACATTCATCATTAGTTATCTTTATATATTTCCACACATGACTTCGATGGTGTTGTTTACTTGAGCGACTTGACTTGATCACGTGTTCTATGTTACTTTAACTTGACCCTCGATTAGCACTAGGATTGGCTACTTAACCACTCTTGACTCGGGAGACCCATGCAGGACTACGATAGAGACTCACTATAGTTAGGGAGTACCACGCAGGACTACTAGTTATAGGACCGGGAGCACCACGTAGGACTACGGTCATTCAATTCATTTGTGGCCATACTTAGTAGTAGTTTCCATATGACATGTCATGATCTATAGAGTTCTTCCATGCGACCTTTATTCTTGTTCTAGCAGTTGTTTCCTGTTATACCTTGCATGTTATGTACTGTCATAGTAGGCATGTTTATATGTATCCTGCTAGTCCCCTAAGGACCTGGTGATCTCTCCAGGCTTAGTTAGAGAGGAGGACTACCCAGAGGTGTATGATTCTGGAGTCGAGACGGGAGACATACCTTCGCAGGAGGACGAGAGGATCTATCTTGAGACATGCCTCTCTATTTTAGACTTGCTACTTTATTTTCTTTTATTTTAGAAGACTTGTAGTTGACTATTATTTTATTTCTCTTTCCTGTGGTTTTGGGATGTATTTTTTCTGCACAGTAATATTTCCTTTACTGCTGGGCATTTGCTATATTTATCATCTTGGACTTGATTACTTCTTGGACTGTTATTCTGTATAGATGAGATTAGTTATGTACCTGTGACTTGTGTTATTATTCTGGGTTGTTATCATAATTTACAACTTAAGCATTAGCTAATGAGCTTAGCAAATGTTGCTGGCATGTACCTTATTTTTGGTCCTACATATTTTTGGGATTAGGGCGTTACATTCAGAATTTGGTATTTGGATTGGGCCCTAACACCTAAATGTTGGATTGGGCTTTAAGACATTGGAATTTTAGTTGTAATTTAATTAATTTAGCTTTATGATTAATTGGGCTTTAAACCCATATGTTGGATTAATATAAAAAATTGGCCAAATATTAATTGGCTTATAGATTTTCATTTAAATGTTTTGGGCTTTCGATAAGTGCTTTTTATTAATAAAGGATTGGGCACATGAGTGCCTATATTTGGGCCTACAGGCTTTCATTATGCATAAATAGACTTTTAAAGGAATTAGTAAATTTTATTTGGGATTGTTTTTTGGGCTTTATTCCTAAAATAGATTTATAAATATTTTCTAGAAATTATATTATTTTGACTATTAATAACTATTGGAATTACTATGATCTACAACTTAATATGCCTTAATTTGATAATATAAAATAGTTTTATTCTAAATATGGGATTATCTAAACCGATTTTCTTTTTTAGGCTAAATTGTTTATTTTCCCGATCGTGACTAATTGAATCATTTTTCTATTTTCCTTTTTTCCTTTTTCAAACGCGGATTTCCATCTCGATCTCGATAATCGTGTCGACTTCTAAATCTGGACTTTTATATGGCAAATTGGACTATTTGGACTATTCTAGACTCAATAGAACTGTCTGTTTTATCGTAGTTTCATCGTTTGGGATCATTTCTTGGGATTAGCTTCCAAACCATTCTATGTCGACACGTTCGTGTCATTCACGTCGACAAAAACTGACCAAGGCAAGTACTTTCAACGATTACTTTTATTTCTTGATAGTAACTCTATTTCATGATTTAGATGTGCATTTAATGGTTATTGTCACAATTATCACACGAGATTAGTGTCATGGATTCCATTTCATGATTACTGTGTTTCCATTATTATCAAGTTTTTGTGATTACATTGTTTCATGTTCGTGTTCCTTGTAGTGATTTGAATCCATGATTACTAGTTAGACGCGAAGTACCTTAGTATATATATAATCAAAACCCCGTACTCCATATTATCGTGCCTAATAGCCAATCATACATGACACATATTATTGAGTCGTACCAAGTAGATCCCTCATTCAGACCACATATAGAAGGTATTTCAAACACACTTAGTATAGCTATGACTTTTGCACTCATATTGATTGTCACATGCCATGATTACACCTGCCATGATTATCTTGTTTTACCTGTTTATCTTACATGTCATACCATGATTACAATTTATATATTCATGTATCTCATATTTTATTTCATGTTATATAGTTTCTATCATGTTATGAATAATGGATCATGTTTTGCCCTTATTCCAATCCTGACTGGATAACTATTTTTTGGGCATTGTCGATGACCATTGTACCTCTCTATTTGGACCTTTGGACCATCTGATAAGTCGTAGGCCCTGAAGCTATTCCTGGAGGGATATGTCTATCTCTATTTTATGATTACCTAGTTTCTTCCTTATTTCTATTTGCTACCGGATTTGTCTCCAGGAAACTCTTGATTACGTTGTACTAATCTAGGATTTGAATTTATCAAACCTATTTTAAATATTATTTGATAATTTTAGATATTATTTTTAAATTATTATTATGGATTGATATTTGATTAATTTATAAACTATTGGATTTGATAAATATTTATTTGAATTATGTGATAAGATTGGATATTATTTTGAATTATTATTGTGATCAATAAATATGTTAAGATTTGATCAATCTAAGATTGATTTGATTTAAATCTATGGAAAGATTTAAACCATAAAATTCTAATCCTTTTCCATCTAGGAAACCCTATACCTATATAAAAGGGAGTTCCCTTTGTTTCTCCACAAATCCCCCAAATACCACCATAGCCAATTGCCACCCTCCAAGACCAATCGTACGTGCACCATGTCCATGTCCATCCAATACCTTCCATTGTTGTTACAATTACATTCTTTCCTTTTCATGTTCGATAATCCTGGACACGAATTCTAATTTCCCCGTCGCGTCCGACAACCCTGGAGACGATGCCAAACTCGACACAGATACATCCAAACTAGAAAACCCTAATCCAAAATCTGTCGACCATTGTCCTGTCGGAGCCATGCTGCACTAGAATGCTACCATCAATAGCCATCTACTCACGATCACCGTCATTATCGTCCTCGCCACCACGACAGTAACCCAACATTGAAACCTTTCCACTGTGTCCAGCCATACTTGATCGAGAGACTACAACCGCGACACTGCTGTTACTGTCACCGACCACCACAACCACCACTCACTTGTCATGCAGCCCCAAGCAAGTCCAACCATCATGTCGTACCCTCTCCGCCTACGACTACTGCCATCCACCTCGACCTTCTCCTTCCCGATTCCACCATCTCAGCTCCTCATCCTAACCGTGCCGCTGCTTGAACGGTCAAGCCAATCACCGCATCCACTGCCACCTGACCGGTCAACCCAAATACCGTGTCCAACGCCGCCTGGCCGAGACCCTCTTCACCATCGACTCCACTCGCAAGCCTCAGCCTTCATCGTCGGTCGACCATCGATTGCCAATATCACCTCCATAAACCCTCCCCAGCACCGGTTGCCGCTGCCTTCGTCCACCCTACGTCGCATGTAGTACAGTCAAGACCGCCGCCTTGCCTCACACACGACGAGCTTCACGAAGCCTCCACGCATGCGCCGAGCAGTCAACCAGCTGCTTTTGTTGAAGTCGATCTGTCGATCTCGCCACCAGATCTCGAGCCATCTCCGCAGCCGCGCCACCTCTGTGTGCCGCCCTCCGGCCGTCTCTGGTGGAGAGCAGCCAACTCCCTCAATCTCTTCCTTACTTTCTTTGTCTTCTTCTTCTTCTCCTTCCTGGAGAGGAAATTTCTGAACTCTTCTCCCTTTGTTCAAGAACAATAGGGCAGGGGGAGTATTGATTTTCAATATTCGTCATTATTAGCTTCACACCAAATGATGAAATTTATTTTAATGGTTATTTTAACAGTATTACTGGTAATTATATTTAGAGTAATAGCATTGGTATCAATATTATTATTAGTTTACTATTATTATTTCTATACTGATAGTATATGTATTAGTTTGTTATTATACTATACTTTGGATACAATGTGTATACATGTATATATAATAATAATAATATTATTATTATTATTATCATTATTTTTATTATTGTTGATATTTACTATTAATGTTATTATATAAATAAATATGTAATCAGTAATTCTAAAATGATATTTGAAAAAAAATTGTTAGGCTTGGGCTCTACATTGATTTTCAAATTGGATTTAGAAACCCTAAAAATATTATTATAATATTTTTTTTATTTATTTAAACTATAGTTTTTGACCTAAAAAGTGTATTTTGACGAAATTGGATTTTAGCCTTAAATGATTTTCTACCTTTTCAAGTATTACCTAAATTAGTTTGACTAGTAAAATATAGTTCCCAAAATAATAAGTATTTTATAAGATAGTTATAAATATTTATTTATACAAATTTCTTCGATTATTAATTTGATCATGTCTAATCGTGCTTTCGTATTCTTGCGAATTTGGACATCTTCATATCGACCCTAGGCTGAATGGACCATTCTAGATGCAACGGAATAGTTTGTTCCATCATTAGAGGTCATCTTGTCTCGTTTTGACATCTAAACTATTTTGCGCCAATATAATTAAGTCACACGTCAACTGTAACTTAACTTGAGGCATGTATATTATTGCTTTATATTTTCAGTACATTATAATACTATTCATTATTGTGTTTTTATAATATGGAGAAATGATTGCAACACGATAGGACTTGTTATATTATTGTTCGTTTATTGATTGTTTAGTGAGTTGGAAAGGAAAATTCCAGTAAGTATGTGAACAAACCCTAATGAATGTTAATGTGGATAGCTAAGTCATACACCTCACGTATTAGTTAGTTGTACCTTATAATATGGATAGCCATCTATATGATGTGTCGTATTAGTCCAGCCGTTCACATATCGAAAGATATTTTACACACATTGTCTGTTAGTCTTATATGTTCATGATCAAGTTGTCTAATTATACACGTTCTTGCCAGTAGTCCTGTTCGTGTTTACTGTTTCCAGTTCTTGTTTGTGTTTATAATTTCCAGTTCATATACATGTTTCTCTTATTATTATATTTTACTATATTACTAGCTTATTTTGTGCTAAGTTACATTATTGCAATATGGTTGTACTTTGCTCCTTTCCTGACTGAATCATTGTTGGTGACTTGCTATCTTATGCACTATGGACCATAAAGGTGGAGTTAGAGATATCTTGGAGGCAACCTTAGATTCTAAATAGATTTGATACTTCTTGCATTTAATTGTTTAGGGGTTTGTTCCCGAATATCATTTTGAAATATTATTAGGTTTATAAATAAAATAGTTATTGTGAATGAGCAAATAGATAAAATATTATTTATTTGGTTTTTTATATTAATAACGAGGTTTAGACAGCGTACTACCGCCGATGTTGCGGCATAGGCTGGACTTGGATAGAACTCGTATTCCAAAAAGTAGTTGCGAGTCGTGACAAGCTTTTTGGTGGCCCATCGTGCATAACTTTAAATTTTGAGGACGAAATCTTTGTAAATTGGGTAGGATATAAACCTCCAAATTTTCAAGGAATTTTTTATTTTTGCTTAAAATAATAATTATGAGTTTTTCATGCTTTAAAACAATAATTTTATATAAAAATAGTCTTAGTCATGGCTAAGTTTTGTTGGGTAGGTTGACTAGAAAGTATGGCACGGCTAGTGCAGTCGTGTGCCATAACTAGCGTATTAGCTATAAACCTCGTTACATTTATTTATTTTAATATTTAGTTGTTTACAATTTACTAAATCATATTATGGTTATCTTTTCCATGGCTTAATATATATTTATTTATATTTGGGAAGGATTTGAGATAAACTATTTGTTTTGTTATAATAGTTGAAATATGTACTCACCCAAATTTATGATGCCTCTATTATATTGTTGTTGATATTATTATTATTATTATTATTATTATTATTATTATTATTATTATTATTATTATTATTATTATTATTATTATTATTATCAAATAATATCATGATTATAGGTTATTTGCTAAATCTTTGTTAAATGATTTTTTAAATATATTTTTACATATGTATGTGTGACTACCACTATACTAGGAAAATGTCACAATAATATTTTAGGCATATTTAGATTTTTTAAGAAATTATTCTTTTCATTTTAGAGATTTTTGGTGTATTTCTATTGTTATTGGAATAGGTATTAATATAAAGAAATATATATAAGGGGAATTTTTGCTTTATTAAAAAAATAAACAATCTAATGAACAGTGCAATTGCACTATTCATCTTCTCCGAGCCCGACTGGGTTCTCTCAATATTTGAAGTTGTTCAAATCTCAAATTGATCCTAATGCCATCAAATCTTTATAAAATTCCCTCAAATCTCTTCCAGACCTGATCCTTATCTAATAATCCTCTGCATCAAATCAAAATCCTAGTTTAAATCAGATTTAAATCCTAGGAAAATTTAAATTGAAAGTGGAAAATTTAAATTGGAAGTTACATATAAATATTGAGCTAATTTTGGGGTTTTTTTTGGAAACCCATCGAAACCCCCTTGTGGTCTCTGCATAGCCAATCACAAGCGAACCCCTATCCTTGGCACAACCCCTGATCCATCTGCGATCGCCTACCGACAGCCTAACTGCCGGTCGACACCATCGTCGAACAGCCAATTGACAACAACCTCGTAGTGAGGTATCCCACTTCTTGATCCTCTTTCTTCGTGAATACTCTATATTTTTTAATCTGTAAACACCTACTGAGAGCCTTCATGACCCACTAGAGATCCCAGTAATAAGAATCATTTATGTTCGAGCCATTGATCCGGGAAATCAACCCAAAGTTAATGAGAAAAAATTATTTTATAAACAGTTACAGACAGGCCAACCACCCCACTTTGAGGATTGAGTCCTATCAATCTCTAAACATTTTAGCAAAACCACTTAAACAATCATATAAAAAAACTTGTAGCACATGAAAACCATTTTTATAGTTACTGTTTTAATTATGTATATGCGAAGTTATTCGTTTCCCAAAATTCACAAAAAATTTTAAAACATGATTTTGTTTTTAGAAAATTTATCGATACGGCGTTCGCACCGACAAACCGGAAAACATGGTCACAACCCAAGAGGATCAAAAGACGCTTATGGATATTTTTGACATGTGGGATTCGACAGAACTCGATTTCGTTGTGCGTGTGCGACGAAATCGAGATGTATCGATCGAGATACCCCATATTGGCCTTTTTGTAAAGCAGCTTACAACTTCTTACATGTTCGTCATCTCGAGACAAAACTTGCGCCACCAGACTCGTATCATTTTTCTGGTCCTGTGAGCCGAGTTTGGTCAGATTCTGAGAAGGTCGACTGGAACGCTATTTTGGCGGGCCCACGACCCGATCCACTGGGCGAAATTATGTACAGCTTATCGAAATCCAAAACTGGACATACCGTTGAGTTCGTATCGTCAAACCGAATTCGTAGACATATAGTTAGATGACTTTATAGACAATAGAATTGTGCACATATTTCGGTGCAAAGCGGGTCCAACGGCGGACATCATTTTGACACAAAATTATCGTTTTACCCCTATTTCCAGAATTGGACATATGGTTAGTCAATCTCATACATTTCTTTTATACCAAAAATGTTGGTAATGTTTGTTTCAGCATCCGGGGACATTTGTGAAAGTTCTATCCTTGTAGCTTCTCGTAACTTGTTGATTTCATCAACTAGACATCGTCAAAATACCCAACAACCCTCAGGCAAGGATACCTTGCTATAATTTTTGATTGTGCATATTTATTTCAACATGTTTATTTATTTATTTATTTTTATTTGTTTATTTTAGCTTAAACTACATGTCTAAGTCAAACTTAGGTGCAAGCGACTGTATTAGTCATTTTTTTTGTTACTTTTATTTATTTTGTGCATATTGACCTAAAATTAAGAGACTACCTCATGTGTATGAAGCATATATATGTCTTCATTGGCCTACTTGTGTACCATGAGTTGTGAGTCTCATATAAATCTCGAACCTGCATATCGACTGGCCATCGGTGCGTACAGGCCGTGCGATATGTTATAACTGCTAATAAATATGCATGTCTAGAGGACTTAGCGGTTATTAGGAATATTGTGATGTAGATATAGTATGAATAGTGCATAGAGAGGGAGAAGACAGTTATTAGGCGTAGGGTCTTCCATTCATTTATTTTTCTCCAGTCGATGCTAGTTGTCTCAGTCGAGTGCTAGTGTGTCGTGCATTTACTTTCCTCTAGTCGCCATTAGTGACTCACCCAAGAGCAAGTGTGTTGTACATTTATTTTCTTCTAGATGCTACTAGTGCCTTTGTTGAAATACTAAGGTGTCGTGCCTCTATTTTCAGAAAGCCCATATATGGAATGTTATCTTCAAATTACATTTTCACATAGATGGTTAGGAAGCCCAGTTATTGTTTATATTTTTAGTTATTATAGCATATTTTTTTGTATCTTGTTGCGTCCCTCTAAGGACCTGGTGATCTCTCCAGGTATAGATGACGAGCAGTATCCTGAGGAGTATGGTTCTGATCTAGACTCTTACTTTGTAGCAGAGGAGGTCTCACATTCGTAGATTCATTTTTAGATTGATGGACTTATATAGTTTCTTTATCTCTTTCTTTCAGTTGATTTCATTCAGTCGCTCGGTAGTAGATTTGTCTCCGCCCGACAGATATTTTATTTTATATTTTAGTTGAAACATTTGATTTCTTTTATTTGTCGTTGTGGATGAGATGCAGATGTTGCCTGTGACATTAATAGATTATTATAAGCTGGAGTTCTTATATTACAGCTTATGTATGGATACGTAGATTCAATAAATTGGAGTCGTCTACGTATACGTACAGCTGGCATGTACGTATTCCTAGTTTTACGTATATTGGGACAGGGGCGTTATATGTTTTTGTGGTGGCCCATGCAGGTCACGAAAATATTGATTCAGTTACATTGTTGTACCGAACAAGCCTGTATATAGGATTAGAGTTTAGGACCTCATCCACATGCTTAATCACCTTCCTTGATTTCAATTTTTAGACCCTCGTTTGATGGCTTGTCTTGCATCTAGCTTGATCTTGTCCTAACATAATCTATATTTTTGTGCTAATAGAATGAATCTTCGTAGTGGTCATGCTACCATTCTCGCTATTACCGTTGGGGATTCAACAACTCTAGAGGGATCAGCGGATCAGCCACCTCCAACCATATCCCTAACCACACCAGCACCATCAGGGCCATCATCACAGCCTGTGATGATACCACCCACCACTCAGCAGCAGCAAGTCCCGGCACCTCAAGGGGGACGGCTTGACCTTCAGAACCCTGTACCCTAAAAAGAGTACCTACCACCCCCGCCACCCTATACACCTTAGTTTCTGCAACAGTTTCCTGTCTCGTATATGCCTCAAAATCTGCCACCATATCCACCATAATATCCACCTAGCATCCTCTACAGTATCCACATCAATATCTGCCATAATACCCACCATAGTACCCCCATCTATATCCACCTCCATACCCCCCACCGTATTGCCCACAGAGTGCCCAACAGTTTATTCCACAGATGCCATACCTACCTTAACAGCAACCCATGCCTCAGGCAGATGGGACTCCTGCAAACCAATTCCTTTATGGCATAATACAGGCCTAGATGCAACAAAATAAGTTCATTATGAGGAGTTTGGAGACAGCCCTGACCCGAGCACCCCAAGCCTCTGTAGGTACTATCGAGGGGTTCCGCAACATGAATCCTCCAACCTTTAAAGGCACTGAAGACGCCTTGGGATTACCATTTGGCTGGTTAAGATAAAAAAAATCTTTTGAAGGCTTCTGTGAGCCCTTGACCCAAAAGTTATTTACCATTATTACTATTATTATTATTATTTAATTTTGGCCATATATACATTTGTATATAATGTATACATTCCTAATAGGATTGTATGTAACCACAACATAGTAGAGGCTAAATGATAGGCTATATATGAAAAACCAATAGAAGAGAAGGGGGTAATTGGAATCTCCTCCAATTTAAATCCCAAACGGTTAAACTGGGATAGAGTTGAACGCAATTCAAATCCAATTCAAATCTCTTCCTCCAAATCTCTTCGATAACTAGGTTTATCAAGAACTAGACTATATATAATGTGTGGGCAGCCAATCTATAATCTCTAAAAACCCTAAACGACCTACTTCTTTTCTGCCACAAGGAGCGATCGGAGGATTAGTCAGAAGAACAATCGAGGGACCAATCGAGCGAGGAAAGCCAACTAAATAGGTACACCAATCTACTCTTAAACTATAGTTCATGTTTAATGCCTTAAAGTGCTCGATATGTTGCCCAAGAAGAAGGATAAATCAGTTAAGAACGTTAATACCATGTCCCATGGTTTTGACAACAGTAAGGAGTCGAGGCCAATTTGTATCCGGGTTTCCTCTTCATATCTGACCCTTAAGTATCAGAATTTTGATATCACATCCGACCCATTGGTATCAGGATTGGTACTTGGTGTCGAATGGTATGCATTAGTATCCAATCTGATATTGATGTCGTATTCGACTCTCGCATCAGATTGGTATTTGAAACCATACATAACTTTGGTATCAGAGTTGATACTGGACAACAAATTCGACTATTGGTACCTGGTCTGATACTGAGGTCATACTCGACTTTTGCACCAGATTTGGTAGTTGATTGACATTTAGTGCCATATTTAACTCTGATACCAAGTTGTAGGCCTAACCCAGGAGCAAACCTACTGAGTAGTATAGGACCCTGGGTAGGATTTTTATTTTACCTAATGACACATCATTTCATGTCATGTATTTGCAATCTCTGTATCCTAGGATAAAATTAGGATTTCATTCTTATCAGTCAAACACCCATACCTATTCAAATATGGAAACCGCTATGAGAGTCGGTTATGATTTCCAGTTTGGGATTAGAGTAATACAGTATAGGAAGGTATGACTTGTGACTATGTAAGAGGAGTCTAACATATTTTCCTAAATAGCCTACACAATGGTACTCACTCTGTTACTGTGATATTAAGTCGAAGCCTTGAGGATGAATTGTGCAATCCCTATTCGGATGTAACAGACATACTATTGTGATTACCTGGGTTATTTGGTGTTTTGGCTTTGATCATATGACTTTAACCTTGGTTAGAATAAAGTTCAATCTGATAGCTAGTGAGTATGCTTTAGTTCCATGGTGGAAAACATGGCTTTGGTCATTGTTTTAATTGAATGAGCAACCAAATCAAAACTATGATTCTTGGGTTGCCTACCTAATCCCAGTTACTACATATAGATGTTTATAAGATAAAAATCAAGAATGTCACTGGTCTAGACTAATTGTGCGATTTACATGGTTATGACAGAGCATTTATGCATTTTTTGTATGAAAGTATTCAAGCAAGGGGATTTAGATACATAGGCATGGTATCAGCTAACAAGTACAGACTGTACAAAGGGTCTTGGGACAACTGAGTATATATATTAACAAAACTCTGATTATACAAGAGAGGTATAGGTATTGATAAGTTACCTGGGGCAGTAGGTTATACAGGAGAATGAAAGATACCTGCATTCCCCAACTATATATATATCTTAACTTTCACTTATAAAAATCCTACATAAGCAAGTGTATCAATGTACAAATAGAGTGCACCATGGAAAATTATAACAGGGGATAACTCCGGGTGTATGGTGATGTATCAAAACTAAGTAGACATGCCAAGTAGGGGGCCAAGACCACTTAGTTAATAAGGAGAACCAATTTAAATTAGGGAAAATAGAATTGTTACTTGTTGGATCATTCATTGACATTGTAAATGGTATAAATAGGTTCTTTGGACCTTGACTCGGCACTTGACCCGTATCCGCAACTCAGGACCACATGCATGCATACCTTGCCAAACTCATGCAGTATTTACATGTTGGTTCTCATATTATACTTGCTTTATCATATACTACTTTACTTGCCTTCTCGTTACACGTGCACGTAGAACTGTTCTTGTTTTCCATTATTGCTTGTCGTGTGGATTTTTGTATTCTTTTGTATTTTTGAGATTGTCATTGTCGCTATGCCCTTGATTTGACTTGACCGGATCTTATGTTCCTTTAGGAGAGGAGATTGATACTAGGATTGGCTTTTCTCGATTGGGAGTATCTTGCATTGTACTACAATCAAGACATACTATAGATTGGTAGTATCTTGCATTCTACTATAGTCTATAGGCGTTATTCGATTAATTGTGAGCCATGTCTAGTATTACATTTTCCATATGACATGTCGTTCTTAGATGTTCTTCTTGCACTGTTCTTATCTTCCTTACATGTTACTGTCATAGTAGTATGCATGTTTTTATGTATCTTGCTAGTCCTCTGAGAACCTGATGATCTTTTCAAGTTTAGCCGAGGTTGATTCAGGTGCCTATGAGCAGGTGTATGAGCCGCGTCACGGTACCTCTACAGCTGATGATGTCTTTGATGCTTAGCTTAGTTGGATCTTGTTTTTTTTCATGTCTTTATTTTATTTTCGTCTATTGGGGATTTGTGTCCACCGGACGTAACTTGAATCCTTGATAAACTTGATACTTCGTTTTATATTTTTATTCATTATTCAGTCTCATTTGAGTTAGTGGTATCCTCTGATTTCTGTGGATGAGATATAGATTGCCTCGAATATTCTAGATTCATGTGCCTTGTGTATGCTAGACAGTGTTCTACCGTCGACACTGTGGCGTAGGCTGGACTTGTACATAGACTTGCATCCGAAAAGCGGGTGTAGGTCGTGACAGCTTCATAGTTGTCTGCAAATCTATGGATGACGGTAGTTAGATTGCAGTTGGAGGAAAATGCTTACGATTGGTGGGCCGGAAATGAGAAACGACTAGGACTTGACCAGACATGGAAGAAATTTAAAGTGTTGTTCAATAAGAACTATTTATCTAACACTGCCAAGGACACACTTTAGGACCAGTTCCTACACTTAGAGCAAGGTAGTTTAACAGTAGACTAGTATGACGTCGAGTTTAGTCGACTGAGTCGTTTTGCTCTCGGATTAGTTTCAACATAGTTGGAGAAGGCCAAAATATTGCATAACGATTGAGCATAGAGCTACAGAGATACACTAGTTCTGAGTTGCGAGTCTCGCAGGCAGCCATTTTTGTTACGCCCTGCTCCCGTAGGATGCCACATGAGCCTAGATTGTGCTTACGCAAGGCAGGTCCATAACGGCCGATTACAGGCTAAGCGACGGGGGTCGTCACACAGAAGTCCCAAGCAGAAATATTGAATAGTCAGCAGTAGAAATTTGAAGCAAAACACGGGTCATACAAAATACTCTTTTATTGATATTGAAATGAAGATTACATA
This sequence comes from Iris pallida, assembly GCA_029216955.1. Lineage (NCBI taxonomy): Eukaryota > Viridiplantae > Streptophyta > Magnoliopsida > Asparagales > Iridaceae > Iris > Iris pallida. The sequence continues at coordinate 9,395,803 of JANAVB010017800.1, read as the reverse complement.
GGTAGGCACGAGGCCAATTTTCAAGTCTCTCAAGCTCACTTTTATCTCATATTACAAGTCACTCTACTCTTTCTCATTTCTCAAAACAAGCTTCAAGGCGATGAGTGGCAGATTCTTTTGAATGGCGATGTCCATACATTATGTTTCGTATAAGTTCCGACTCCATGCTGCCGCACGCCTCCAAATTCCAAAGAACTCTGTGCTTCGATGCATCCAAGCCAGCTCTGTGCCATCGAACTTCTACCTGTGCCTGCACATGAAAACTATTTAGGTGTCAGTACTCAACTGTATCGGTGGAGTGAGCTCCTCGCCCATCCATAAAAAACTGACACGTTCATTTACTTTGTGCAGCTTAATCCTTTTTTGATTGTCTTTGTAGTCTTACCTTAGGATCAATTTTAGGATAGAGACGCCTTGGCCTATACTTGGCAACGCAATGACTTGGTTGTGCTATACTCTATTCGTGACTTCAATACATATTCGAGGCAATGAATCACCAAGTAGAAACTTATGCAAACTCGATCGTGCTAAGACTCACTTGTATTTATGTGCCTTTAGACCATTCTCGTGCCAACGACAACAAGAGAACAACTCATGCTGGTCATGCCAATAGACCTTGATCGTACCTTAAGATCGAGGCTGTGCCTACCAACTCAATGCAACTTGATCCGACTTGTCCTTACAGCCCTTTCCAGACTTAACTCGGACTGACCAACCAAACTTATGAAACTTGTATGGACAACTAAAACCCGATGCCTTATTTCGTGTCGAAGCACTTGTCTTTACTATAGCCAACTCTTAGGCTCCAGAATGGTATTACAACCGTACATACCTAGCCCGCACCGGTAAGGTTAGTGCTTGCTATAATTATACCTTGTTAACCCAACTCGTAACTTGCTAGTACTCAACGCAATCCAAAGGCATACATACGGATAGCCACTCTTATACCGACACATCTATATAAGTGGTCACTAGCAATGTCAAGCTATACTGGATCTTTACTTATGGTGACTATTCATGTGAGAGGTACGAGCTCCCACCGAATGACCCGCAGCCTATATTGTAACGGTTCACTTCAATCGAGTCGTACCGTCGATAAAGGTCGTATAATATTTGCAATTCCTCCTAGTCCGACACGAACCCGGTGCCTCGCCGATCATTCGAAGAATTGCCCCTTGTGCGTAAGTTGTCCAATGACCATGCAAGACTCAACTCGATCTACCAAGTCCTTCCTTAATCATGACCATGCTTTCCAACTTTCTATCGAGACTTCCAAGTAGCGGGACCGATCTCGGCGACAACCAGTCACGTGGACTTCCTTATTGAGACTCCCAAGTAGCAGAACCGATCTCGGGAACTTTCTTATCGAGACTCCTAAGTATCGGAACCGATTATCGAGACTCCCAAGTAGCGGGACCGATCTCGACGATAATTACTTGTGTGAACTTCTATCCTTTGAAATCTAGGGAACGACTACTAAGTAGTCTTCCATCTTAACTTGAACAAAACGTGTTCCTTTGACCGTGGCATGCTTTTCCTTAAACCAACCATGGCTCGTGCCTTAGACAGACCTTGTTCTCTAGGTGACACTATCGCTCAAGTCACATACTTTATATGAGGAGCCTTGAGATCATGGGGCTATGTGACTTGACAATCGCAGACAATAGGGGATAGTGCTTGCTACGACTTCAATAGCCCAGCCAAACTCTTGTCTAACTTATTCGTGCAAAGACTTGACGAGCAAAGGATATCCCAAGCCTTACATCATAGAAATGTGTCGTGCATGTATTCGACTTGAGCAACCAAGTTCTTTGGGTGCCTAAACTTACACCACAAGCTGTGCAATACAACTTAAACCACGGAACAAGCGAAGGCTATGCCAAGCCTTGGACGATGGGACCGTGCATGCTTATTATAAGCATTTACGTGGACGACGCCTATGACTTAGGCTAATTCCATCTTTGTGGCGAATATCAACTTTCCTTCTCCCAAGCAACAGGACGAAGGATCGTGTGTCATTTTAAAAGCATGCTAAGCAAACTTCTAAGCCGGCCGTGGGACCTATTCATATTCTAACTCAATCTGACCCAAGTTGGGATTATTTCCTTATCTATGTGGATGCATTACTTTTATTATCTAGCCTACTTGTCCATTTGAAAACTTTCGTTTTATTAGTGTGAAGGCCAAGCTGAGGCAAGTTCACCGAAGTAACACACCTGAGCGAGTCTTCGAGTAAGCCATTGCGTGGCTGTCCAAACGCCGTCGGTATTTCGATTCCTCCGATTGACTGAGCGGGACGGGGCACTACAGTTTTGGCAGAGGCTATGACTCAGGAGGCTAAAAGCAAGAAAGGACATAGCCGACGATCTACAACCACAGTTGAACCAGCTAAAGATACTCAAATAGGACCAGTAAGGCGACCCCTAGCACATCAACAACATCAACCACAGATGGTAGGCCCCTATTAGGCTCAGAAGAAGGTTATATGTCACTACTGTGGCAAGATAGGTCATGTTCAGAGAGATTGTCGATGATGTCTAGGGCATTACTTCTCTTGTGGTTCTAGTCAGCATCATGCCAAAGATTGTCTATAGTTGAGAACCACTACAACGCAATAGATGCCAAGGCCAGTAGCATCAGGACTAGCAACACCCTAACTTCCAGCCCCTATAGGACATCCTATAGGTCCTTTCTTGGCAGACCAGACAGTACAGTTTCGACCAGCTAGGCATGAGCCGAACAACCAGAGACAAGGGCAGGCATTCACCATGGCGGTAATAGGTACCTATCTTGAAGGTAGCGTGATGACAGGTACTATTTTTAGTTACGCCATTACTTGCTAAAACACGATTATACATAAGGACCACACCTTCACTAGTTAGTTATCATGCATTTCACAATTACCTTATCATTGTCTAGAGATATTTGGATTAGTAGTTAGCATAGCATTGCATGGTACCACCCTCAACACCACCAGTAGCCATGTAACCATAGACTAGTTAGACTTGGTATGATTAGAAAAATTTAGATCTTAGCGGGTAGATGTTTCATACGACATGCCTTAAGGTTCGTACTCCCCTACCTATTAACTTGTAACCATAGAAGCACAAATCGACCTATTTTTCAGTTTGTGTCTTATCACTGCATCATTCGCAAAAAAAAATTAGGAGCGTAAAGGTGACATGTACAATCATTTTTTGCGTCTGCATGAAAAATTGTGACCCGATCTTCATGCTTGACTCTTTCTTCTATATCACATCTTGATCTGATTTCATCGTGCGTTATTTTCTTGCTCCTAACCTATCGTGTATTACTTTAAATTTTGAGGACCAAATTTTTGTAAGTTGGATAGGATGTAAACCTGCAAATTTTTAAGGAATTTTTTTATTTTTATATTTTTGCTTAAAATATGAATTATGAGTTTTTCATGCTTTAAAATAATAACTTTATATAAAAATAGTCTTAGTCATGGTTAAGTTTTGTTGGGTAGGTTGACTAGAAAGTATGGCACGGCTAGTGCTGTCGTGTGCCATGACTTGCGTATTTGCTATAGACCTCTATATATTTATTTATTTTAATATTTAGTTGTTTACAATTTACTAAATCATATTATGGTTATCTTTTCTATGGTTTAGTATTTATTTATTTATTTTTGGGAAGGGTTTGAGATTTAACTATTTGTTTTGTTATAATAGAAGAAATATGTATTCACCCAAGTTTATGATACCTCTAATATATTATTATTATTATTATTATTATTATTATTATTATTATTATTATTATTATTATTATTATTATTATTAAATAATATCATGATTATTTGTTATTTGATAAATCATTGTTAAATGATATTTTAAATATATTTTTTACATATGTATGTGTAACTACCACTATACTAGGAAAATGTTACAATATTATTTTAGGCATATTTAGATTTAAGAAATTATTCTTTTTGTTTTAGAGATTTTTGATGTATTACTATTATTATTGGAACATGTATTAATATAAATAAATATATATAAGGGGATTTTTTTGCTTTATAAAACAAAAAAACTAATGAACAGTGCAATTGCATTGTTCATCTTCTCATAACACGACTAGGTTCTCCCAATATTTGAAGTTGTTCAAATCTCAAACCAATCCTAACACCATCAAATCTTTATGAAATTCCCTTAAATCTCTTCCAAACCTGATCCTTATCCAATACTCCTCTAGATCAAATCAAAATCCCAGTTAAAATCATATCTAAATCCTAGGAAAATTTGGATTGGAAGTTATATATAAATATCGAGCAAACTTTGGGGTTTTTTGGAAACCCATCGAAACCCTCTCGTAGCCTCTGCATAGCCAATCCCAAGCGAACCCCCATCCTTGGCGCACCCCTTGATCCATCTGCGATCGCCTGTCGGCAGCCTGACCGCCGGCCGACACCACCGTCGACCAACCAACTAACAGCAACCTCGCAGCGAGGTATCCCAATTCTTGATCCTCTTTCTTCGTGAATACTCTTTTTTTTAATCTGTAAACTCCTATCGAGAGCCTTCATGACCCACTGGAGATCCTAGTAAAAAGAATTATTTATGTTCGAGCCATTGATTCGAAAAATCAACCCAAAGTTGATAAAAAAAATATTTTATAAACAGTTGCAGACAGGCTAACCACCCCACTTTGAGGGTTGATTCCTATCAATCTGTTAATATTTTAGCAAAACCACTTGAACAATCCTATAGAAAAACTGTAGCACTCGAACCCTTTTTATAGTTACTGTTTTAATTAAGTATATGTGAAGTTATATGTTTCCCAAAATTCACAAAAATAATTTTCAAAACAAGATATTTTTAGAAAATTTCTGATACGGCATTCGCTCTGACAAACCAGGCAACGTGGTCGCAACCCAAAAGCATCAAAAGACACGTATGGATTTTGTCGACGTATGAGATTCGACGGAACTTGATTTCGTTGTACGTGCACGAAAAAACTAAGACGTATCGATCGAGATACCCCGTATCGACCTCTTTGGAAACTAGCCTACAACTTTGTGCACATTCGTCAGCTCGAGACAAAACTTGTGCCACTAGACTCGTGTCATTTTTATGGTCCCGTGAACCAAGTTTGGTCGAATTCTGAGAAGGTCGACCGGAATGCTATTTTGGCAGGCCCACGACCCGATCCAATAGGCAAAATTGTGCACATCTCATCGGATCCTAAACTGGACATACCATTGAGTTCGTATCGTTAAATCGAACCTGTAGACATATAGTCTGACGACTTTAGAGACCATAAGATTTGGAACGTAATTCGGTGCAAAGCGGGTTCAACGACGGATATCGTTTTGACCCGAAATTGTTATTTTGCTCCTATGTCCATAATTGGACTTATGGGTAGTCGATCTTATACATTTTTTATTCCAAATTTTTTGATGATGTTTGTTTCAGCATCCGGGGATGTTTGCGGAAGTTTCATCCTTGTAGCTTCTCGTGACATGTTGATTTCATCTACTGGACATCGTCAAAATACCCAACAACCCCTAGGCAAGTATACCTTGCTATAATTTCTGATTGTCCATATTTATTTCAGTATGTTTATTTATTTATTTTTCTTTATTTGTTTATTTTAGCTTAAACTATGCGTATAAGTCACACTTAGGTGCAAGCGACTGTATTTGTCTCTCTTTTTTGTTACTTTTATTTATTTTGTGCATATTAACCTAGAATTAAGAGAATACCTCATGTGTATGAAGCATCTCTCTGTCTTCATTGGCCTACTTGTGTACCATGAGTTTTGAGTCTCACATAGATATCAGACGTGCGTATCGATTGGCCATCGGTACGTACAGGCCGTACAATAGGTTATAAATGCTAATAAATATGCATGTCTAGAGGACTTAGCGATTATTAGAAATATTGTGATATGGATACAGCACGAATAGTGCATGGAGAGGGAGAAGATAGTTATTAGGAGTAGGGGCTTCCACTCATTTATTTCTTCTAGTCGCCGCTAGTAGTCTCAATCGAGTGCTAGTGTGCCATGCATTTACTTTCCTCTAGTCGCCATTAGTGACTCACCCGAGAGCTAGTGTGTCGTGCATTTATTTTCCTCTAGATGTCACTAGTGCCTCGGTTGAAATGCTAATGCGTCGTGCCTCTATTTTCGAAAAGCCCCTGTGTGGAACGTTGTCTTCAAAGTACATTTTCATATAGAAGGTTAGGAAGCCAAGTTATTGTTTATATTTTTAATTATTATATTGTATTATTTTGTATCTTATTATGTCTCTATGAGGACCTGGTAATCTCTCCAGGTATAGACGACGGGCAGTATCCTGAGGAGTACGATTTTGGACTAGACTCTTCCTTTGCAGCCGAGGAGGTCTCACCTTCGGAGTCTATTTGAGTTTCTTTAAGATTGATGGACTTATGTAGTTTCTTTATATCTTTCTTTAAGTTGATTTCATTCAATTGCTCAGTAGTGGATTTGTCTCCGCCCGACAAATATTTTATTTTATATTTCAGTTGACACATTTGATTTCTTTTATTTGTCATTGTGGATGAAATATAGATGTTGCATGTGACCTTGTTATATTATTATGAGCTGGAGCTCTTATATTACCTTATGTGTGGATACGTAGATTCCATATATTGGAGTAGTCTGCATATGCATACAGCTGGCATATACGTATTCCTAGTCCTATGTATATTGGGACAGGGACGTTACACCTTTATTCAGTTTGACTATTGGGTAGTTAAGATTGCTACCTAGGCTATGTGATTTAGGTAAATGTATATTAAATTCTAAACCCTATTAGATATTTGAGGAATTTTCAAAGAAGGATATACTATTGCGCTCTAATACGATGGTAGGATCAAAGGTGGGTAGACAGTTCGCCTGGTAAATTAGGATTTTCTAGGATTCAATTCCTAATATTGATCATTTGTGCAATTTTATTTTATGTCTTCTCTAAACATCATCATCATATCATAAGTACATATTACTTATTTATTTTCTTTTGGCAATAAGAATTTATTTTTCTAAGAGTCAATATTTTAGTTTCATCCTTTGAGTTTGAGCCTAACCGGATTCAATTATCCATATATTAATTTCGAGTCAGTTTTTCTGAAATTCAAGGTATATATATATATATTTTCCCTCGATCTTTTAATATTAAAGAAAAAGAAGTTAAAATTTATATTTCTTCTCTTCGATCGTTTTTTTCCTATTCAATTGTACGATTTTCAAAACTGATACTTTCATTCAAGGACAGATACTTACATTTTTCTATCACGAACAACTTATTGAATTTCTAGAAGCTCCTTTGAAATTTTTTATGGATATAGTTGGAAGAATATCCGGTGACTTACAATGGCAAAGCATATGAGCACTGCAGCCATTTGTCTGAATTATCGAGATTACGGGTTCACTGCAGCCAGCAGCGCACTAGCGAGACATGACCCCTAAGTTGAAATAATTTTAGGTATGTGCACAAGTTTCGAATATTATTCAAATTACATCCTAATTGTATCAATTGGTCTCTTGAGTTGTCATGTCCATATTAGATAAAGTTGATAGAATATCCGATACCCTATCACTATTTTAGACATAAACCAAAAGTTTATAGCAGCCAGATGTACATTGGCGGGACATAGATTCTCGGTAAAATGACATTAGATATATACACTTTTTCGGATACTATAGAGGATATATCCCTTTTTGACCTATGACTATTGATTTAGCATGGTCCGCTGCACTCTCATTCAATTTATACATCTTCTTGATAAACGTTATTTCTTCCTTTCTTATCTTTTCTATTCTAGAATCATCATTCCTTCGAATAATCATTTAAATATCTATTACCATATTTTGATTTCAATCAACTAGATTCATAGTCATAATCGTGCCTATATTTCAACTATATTATTGCTAATGTTTATATTTTTATTCACTGTAATCATGATTATTTTGATCACAATCATGCTCGTGCCAAAAATTTAATTTTGACCATGCTTAGATGACTTGCATGATTAGCCTTGATCATGACTACATCTTAATTGTATTTAAGTGATTTTAACCATGTTTAGACTTTGTCTAAATTTTGATCGTTGTCCATGCCTATATAATTTCAAATAAGTAGTTAATCGTGCCTAATGACTTTTCTTGTTTATTTAATCCTATTTCAATTTTATTCTTGACCATGCCTAGAATAGGATTGTGACTAGACCCTTCTGACTATACTTTAATCGTGCCATATCACATCTGTCACGCCCCAGAACCAGAAAACTGGAGAGCGGGGGCGAACATAGTCAGCTACGTATATTGAAATGAAGTCCATCTCGCCATACGGTCACGGCTGTCAAGATATGAGGGTTTACTACAAGCCAACAGTCTCTTAAGGTCAAGCCTACTGTCTCAATCTCAAGCAAATAATATAATCACAAGATGTTTGACCACCAAATATAAAAAAAGGCGTCCCAAATATTACATATCAGCTGATCATGAAGCTAATCGTACAAAATGCTAGGACTAGCAAGAGTTAAGTCATACATGATCAACCCTAGGATTTATTAATCATGTTTACAGCCCGTAGGCAGACAGTAAGTAAAGGTGCATCGAGCTAACAGGTGCTCGTCGGCTAAACGCCTCAAAAGAATAACTTTACAATAGAGTGAGCGAAACAAAATAGAAAACCCACTCATAGCCCGGGTTCCTTCTAGTTGCCACCATCAGACTGGAGGTTCGGTAAATCCTCGGGTGCTGCTCCGAAATTTGGCCACACAAAACCAGCTGGGTCAAACCCCAGAAAGAGCAAGTGCCACAAAGGAGGCCACGAAATAAGAACAAAAGCCAGCATAGCAGAACATAAGAAAAGAAATGGAAGAAGGTACAAGTAAATAAAGAGTGCAACAGGACAATAAACAACTAGTGACGTGGGACCATTTCGGGAGCCAGGTTACAACCCTTAAACCAGACAAGGACCGAGGTTTAACCATTCGCCTGAACAGCACTCTGTCTCTACCCATTTATTGTTAGAGATAAGTAAAACAAGCATCTACAAGAGTAGCCAGGTACAGGGACTAGACAAGACTTAGACTAGGCTGGACTCCATCCATTCATAATGCGGCCAAGCAATTACTATAGCTTACTACTTAACTAACTAGGGTTATCACAAACCTTAATTACTAACAAGATGCAATGAGAATTTCCCAGTCCCAAGCCCTGCAGACCATCCAGTTATCCTTCCGCGGGTTGAGAGTATGGTTGGGTACATCGCCCCGGAGACGATATACCCTTAGGTGACTTAGAGGGTGCAACACATGACAGTGCGCTGGAAATGTGCTCTACTCGTCGGCAAGCTACAAGTCCAATTAAGAGCGCCCAGATAACGAGATTGCCTGTGACTGGAAATTCTCTATGAACTATAGTTTGATCTAGTCATTAGCCTAATCATAGTCATTAGCCTAATCATATTCAGTATGAATCCCTGACCGTGGGAACCAGGGAGTCACGTCCTAGACATGATGCAAGACAAGACAAGTGGATTACACAAGCAAGCAAGCAGGAACACCCACGGTGTCAAGTTGATTATACGAGTCAAGTTAGCCGTCGCAACAGCATCAAGATAACTCATGTCAGGGTACTTGTCAGGAGTGCGCCACGACGGGCCACTATCATGTCAGGTTGGTCATGTCAGGAGTGCACTACTACGGGTCACTGTCGTGTTAGGCTAGTTCCTTGTCATACCATGCCATGTACAATAGTCATTCCAAACATATTAAGTAAAATCAAGTTCATGACAAAAGGCGTAAGGATATAAAATGGGCGTAAAATATCTAATAAAATATCAATATACAGGGCTATACAAGAGCCAAGCTTAAAGAAATAAAACCAAAACTCCAAGAGCAAATGGATTGCACAAGGGGTCGGGGGGTTGGATTGCGCAGGGTGTCAGCTGCGCATGGATGAAGTGCGCAGGGTTAGATTGCGCGGGGAGCCAACTGCACAGGAGTTAGATTGCGCATGAGCAGACTGCGCAGGGGTTAGATTGCGTGGGGAGCCAACTGCGCAGGGGTTAGATTGTGCGGAGAATGGATGGCGCAGGATGCAGACTGCGCAGGCTTAGACTGTGCAGGCAATGGATGGCGCAGGATGCAGGTTGCACAGGGGTCAAGCGCGCAGGAGCCGATGGCGCAGGGTTGGTTGCGCAATCGGGCAGCGGCCAGGCTGCACAGTCAGCGACCAACGCTAAAGAGCGCGGTGCGGGGAGGCTGCGCAGTTCAGTGCTGCGCTAAAGAGCACAGACTGTAGATCTTCTTCTCCAGGCCGAGAGGAACATCAAGAACACCCAAAATTCAATCTTTCATATCTTTGTCAAATTAAAGCCAAATCTAGCTTTTCAAAGGTCTAACTTGAGTAAAATTGAATTCTCTTCCACATGGAAGCATCAAAACCCACAAAAATCCAACCAAAATAGTTCAAAACCATGTAAATCCAAAAATAGTTAAAACCTAGATCTAGAACAATGGAGACTCCAAATCACAAAATGTCAAGTTCTAGTATTGATCATCATGGCCTAATCTAGCTAATGAACAAATAAAATATGGTTCTCATGTGGTGGCAAGGTGCACTTGCCTATGGGTGGAGTGTTGTGTAGAGGAAGGAAGAAGAAGAAGATGGAGAAATAAATGAGAGAATAAAGAGGAGAGAGAAAAGTAGGTGGAGTTTTAATGAGGGTGAGTTGTGTTGTGTTGAGGGTGGAGTGTAGGTTAAAGTGCTCCAATGCATGTTAAACTAAACCAAACCAAATCAAACCAATTCTCCTCCACAAAATAAACCAAGCCAGGTAAAACCCAACCACGAGAACCAAAATCTGCAAGTCAAGCAATTACAAGTACATGCCAAAATCCGAGAAAATAAATACAGGTCTGAAATACATGCAAGCTTGACAAAATACTTATTCCGAGATATAGGTGTTACAACTCTACCCACCTTAAAAGAATTTCGTCCTCGAAATTTAATTAAGAGGCTAGAGAGACAAGGACAAGCTATATTAATCACAGGCAAGCTATAACCAGGCAAGCAATCAGACAATCATACATGCAAGCAAGGGATGGAAAACATAAGGCATAAGAAAGACATTATACCTTACGAGTCAAACAGGTAGGGATATCGCGATCGGATATCATCCTCACGCTCCCACGTTGACTCACCTAGAGAGTGATGACCCCAAGCAACACGGACTAAACTAATAGTCTTGTTCTTGAGTATCTTCTCTCTCCGGTCCAATATAGACACGGGCCTCTCCTCATACGAAAGGTTGGTACCAACAACCAGTTCCGAATGGTCTGGGATGTGGCTCGGGTCTGGGACGTACCGTCATAACTGGGACACATGGAATACATCATGCACCTCACTTAGCGACGGTGGAAGAGCAAGACGATAGGATACATCTCCTACTCGCTCCAGGATATCGAACGGCCCTATATACCTAGGACTAAGCTTTCCCCGTACGCCAAAGCGAATGACGTCGCGGTTAGGCGAGATCCTAAGGAATACATGGTCGCCGATAGCAAAATCTAAGGGACGTCGATGAGCATCGGCCCAATGTCGCTGGCGATCTTGGGCAATTCGAAGACGATCTCTGATCCTTCTGACCACTTCAACTGTCTGGGCAATCATTTCTGGACCGAGCATCTGCCTCTCCCCAACATTATCCCACGCTAGCGGGGATCTGCACTTCCTACCATACAGAGCCTCGAATGGTGCCATCTGAACGCTGGCCTGGAAGCTATTATTGTACGAGAATTCCACGAGATACAGGTGATCCTCCCACAAACCACCAAAATCGAGCGTACATGATCTCAGCATGTCTTCAAGGGTCTGGATTATGCGTTCTGACTGACCATCTGTCTGCGGATGATATGCTAAACTGAACTGGAGACGAGTTCCCAAACTCTCTTGCAAGCTACGCCAAAAGTGTGATGTAAACCTTGAATTTTGGTCCGAGGTGATACTGACGGGCACACCGTGAAGCCTGACAATCTGTCTGAGGTACATCTCTGCCAACTGAGCCGTTGACTGCCCAACTCTAAATGGGAGAAAATGAGCCACCTTCGTGAGCCTGTCTACTATAACCCAAATAGCATCTCGACCAGCTGGGGATGTAGGCAATCCAGTCAAAAAATCCATGGTCACGTGCTCCCACTTCCATTCTGGAATCGACAAGGGCTGAAGAAGTCCAGCGGGCCTCTGATGTTCAGCTTTAACCTGCTGGCAAACCAAACACCGAAAGACAAACCGGGCTATCTCCCTCTTCATGCCATTCCACCAGAAGTGTTGACGGATATCACGGTACATCTTCGTGCCACCGGGATGGATAGAATACTGCGAACTGTAAGCTTCTGCTATGACTTCCTGTCTGATATCTCTACTGGGTACACAAAGACGAGAGCCGTGTCGAAGTGTACCATCTTCATGAATGCACAACTCTGGCCTTCTTCCTGCCTTACACTCTGCTCTGAGCCGCTGAAGCTTGGAATCTGTAGACTGCGCCATCCGGATCCTCTCAACTATGCTGGACTGAACTTGTAGGCTGGCCATCAATGCCACATTGGTAGGAAGAACCACTTCAATTCCCATATTCTGAAAATCTGCTAATAACTCTGGTTGCGCCGTTAGGAAATAAACTCCGGCTCTTCGGCTCAACGAATCTGCTACTACGTTGGCCTTTCCTGGGTGATACTGTAATTCCACATCGTAGTCCACCAATAGCTCAAGCCATCTTCTCTGCCGCATATTAAGGTCCTTCTGGGTGAAAACATACTTCAGGCTCTTGTGATCAGTAAATATCTCCACTCTATCTCCGTACAAGTAGTGCCTCCACAACTTAAGTGCAAACACTACTGCTGCTAGCTCCAAGTCGCGGGTCGGGTAACTCTTCTCATGGTCACGAAGTTGGCGTGATGCATAAGATATTACCTTTCCATGCTGCATCAAGACACACCCCAATCCTCTGCCTGAAGCGTCGCAATAAACTGTGAATCCTCCGGTCCCATCTGGAAGTGTGAGAATGGGAGCCGTTATCAAGCCTCGCTTCAACTTCTCAAATGATTCCAGACACTCTGCTGTCCAAACAAACGACACATCCTTACGAGTCAACTGGTTCATCGGTATTGAAATCCTTGCAAAATCTGAAACGAATCGTCGGTAGTAGCCGGCCAATACAAGGAAGCTGTGAACCTCTGCCACTGAACTAGGTGCTGGCCAAGTCTCGATAGCCACAATGTTCTGGGGATCCACTTCCACTCCTCCTCGAGTAATGATGTGACCCAAGTACGAAATACGATCGAGCTAGAACTCGTATTTACTGAACTTGGCGTACAACTGATGCTCTCTAAGCGTCTGAAGGACGATTCTGAGATGCTGCTCATGCTCTGCTTCGCTCTTGCTGTAGACCAGGATATCATCTAGAAACACGATCATGAACTGATCCAGGTAAGGCATAAAAATGCAATTTATGAGGTCCATGAATACGGCCGGCGCATTGGTTGCTCCAAAGGGCATAACAAGGAACTCCCAATGTCCATATCTCGATCTAAATGCTGTCTTCAGGATGTCCTGCTCTCTGACTCTGATTTGGTGGTATCCTGACCGCAAGTCTATCTTCGAGAATACTGAAACCCCTTTGCGTTGATCAAACAAGTCATCTATCCTCGGGAGAGGGTATCTGTTCTTGATTGTCACTGAGTTCAAGGTACGATAATCTACACATAACCTGGACGTACCATCCTTCTTTTTTACAAGAAGCATCGGGGCTCCCCAAGGCGATCCACTTGCACGAATGAATCCCTTGGTCCTGAGTTCTTCAATTATCTTGTAAAAAATCTCCAACTCTGAAGGCGCCATTCTGTAGACTCTCTCTGATACTGGTGCTGTTCCGGGGATTAAGTCTATAGTAAACTCGATCTTCCGCTCTGGAGGTATCCCTGGAAGTTCCTCTGGGAAGACAACTAGAAATTCTTCAACTATTCGGGGCAACTACAATGCTGCTACTGCCATCCGCAACACTGGGGAGGATGGCTCCACCGCGCCTCTGGAAAATGAAAACTCTGGCTCGCCTGGAATACTAAAGATAACCCTGCCAACATGGCAGTCTATCCTAGCATACTGCTTCCTCAACCAATCCATGCCTAAGACTACATCATAGTCTGCAATAGGGAATTCTATAAATCTAGCGGGGAACTCTCTACCGCTAACTATGATCCGACACGAGGAAAATACTCGATCTACTCCCACAAGACCATTACCAGTAAGTATATTGAGCCTCACTGATAATGACTCGGGCTCCAATCCTATCCGTGTCGCAAATCGTGCAGACATGAATGAATGCGACGCACCAGAATCAAATAATACCAATACTGGAAAGGAGTTGACGAGAACAGTACCTGCCACTACCTCACCTGGTGCAACTTCTTCTTCCATAGCCATCATCATGGCCTGACCTCTAGCTGTGGGTCCCCTCTGCTGGAAACCTCTCTGCCTGCTCTGTACTGAAGCCTGGGCACACTGCTGCTGGAATGCCTGGGCCTGAGGCAACAATGGCCTTGGGTACTACTGCTGCTGCATGGGTGCTGGTCCCCTAATCGATGGACTGGTTAGGTTGGAAGAGGAAGAACTACCCCTATTCGGGCAGGCTCCTATCTTGTGATCTGCCGCTCCACAAGCTAGGCATAATCCTTGCGCCCTACGACAATCTGCCACCACATGGCCCGGCTTCCCGTAATGTGAACATCCCATTGCGGAAGTCTGCTTCTGCTTCTGCTGCTGCGGGTACGTCGGGGTTGAATACTGAACCGACGTTACTGAGGCCGCCCGCCTCGGAGTTCCAATGGTCAAACTTTTAGCTGCTGGAGCTGGAGCTGATGATTGGTGCATCTGACTGTGGGACCGCTTCCTACCTCCGGTCCTATCTACGATCCTTTGGGAGGTGTACTCATGCCTCCTAGCTACTCTCAATACTGTATCGAACGTCTGGTGCTCGAACTGCTCGACTGCCAATAAGATCTCCAAATACAGCCCCTGCTGGAACCGCTGGGCCCTATCAAACTCGGTCGCCACCAAGGTGGGGGCAAACCTACTGAGCCTAGAAAACTCAATCGTATAGCCATCGACCGTTCTGCCTCCTTGCTTCAAGTTGGTAAATCTGGTCTGCAGGTCGTACCGAGCCACAGCATCGAAAAACTTCGTCTGGAATCTCTCTCTAAATACTGCCCAAGCAATGGGTGCCACTAATCCCATGGCTTGCGCTGTCCACCAACTGCGAGCTAAGTCCAACAACTGCAGGCGTACCACCGCCACCTTCTCATTCTCAGGTGTCCTAGTTGCTTCCAGAACCACCTCGGTATCCTGAAGCCAAGCGTCTGCGGCAATCGCATCTTCGCTGCCGTCGAAGAAGGGAGGGTTCAAGCGCTTGAAGCTGTTGGCCGCGCTGTTCCCTGGATGACCGCCTCTGGTCAAAGCATATGCCATAGTCTGGTACAAGGCGTCTCCTCTACGATCCTGATAAGCTATCAAGGTCCTGATGAGACCTACCAAGGTGCCATCATCCGGCTCAGCAGGCTGAACGGGTTAAACTGGGGGTTCTCCTCCAGTAGGTATAACTCTAGAGGCTACTCCGGAGTGCTGGGCTTGATCTCCAGGTCGCTGCTGGTCCACGGGAGGTGCTCCTCCTTGCTGATCGGCAGGGTCAGGTAGAGTACCGCTGAGGAAGACGACACAGGAAAACAATAAGAAAGGACCAGGACAGATCAACGATACAAGCATGTAATCAGGGCAAAAATTTCAGGGATTTGAAAATACGGGCAGAGATCAAGGGCGAATACTGATTGAGACATCTATTCGATAAACCCTCACATTTCTTGATTGACAAGACCTGCATGGGCCACCACTTAAACCATGTCACGCCCCAGAACCAGAATACTGGAGAGCGAGGGCGAACATAGCCAGCTATGTATATTGGAATGAAGTCCATCTCGCCATACGGTCACGGCTGTCTAGATATGAGGGTTTACTACAAGCCAACAGTCTCTTAAGGTCAAGCCTACTGTCTCAATCTCAAGCAAATAACATAATCACAAGATGTTTGACCACCAAATATACAAAAAGGCGTCCCAAATATTACATATCAGCTGATCATGAAGCTAGTCGTACAAAATGCTAGGACTAGCAAGAGTTAAGTCATACATG
The DNA here is from genome assembly GCA_029216955.1 of Iris pallida. NCBI lineage: Eukaryota > Viridiplantae > Streptophyta > Magnoliopsida > Asparagales > Iridaceae > Iris > Iris pallida. Next base: position 9,379,570 of record JANAVB010017800.1, on the reverse strand, counting down.
ATCAACCCTAGGATTTGTTAATCATGTTTACAGCCCGTAGGCAGACAGTAAGTAAAGGTGCATCGAGCTAACAGGTGCTCGTCGGCTAAACGCCTCAAAAGAATAACTTTACAATAGAGTGAGCGAAACAAAATAGAAAACCCACTCGTAGCCCGGGTTCCTTCTAGTCGCCACCATCGGGCTGGAGGTTCGGTAGATCCTCGGGTGCTGCTCCAAAATCTGACCACACAAAACCAGCTGGGTCAAACCCCAGAAAGAGCAAGTGCCACAAAGGAGGCCACAAAATAAGAACAAAAGCCAGCATATCAGAACATAAGAAAAGAAATAGAAGAAGGTACAAGTAAATAAAGAGTGCAACAGGACAATAAACGACTAGTGACGTGGGACCATTCCGGGAGCCAGGTTACAACCCTTAAACCAGACAAGGACCGAGGTTGTAACCATTCGCCTGAACAGCACTCTGTCTCTACCCATTTATTGTTAGAGATAAGTAAAACAAGCATGTACAAGAGTAGCCAGGTACAGGGACTAGACAAGACTTAGACTAGGCTGGACTCTATCCATTCATAATGCGGCCAAGCAATTACTACGGCTTACTACTTAACTAACTAGGGTTATCACAAGCCTTAATTACTAACAAGATGCAATGAGAATTTTCTAGTCCCAAGCCCTGCAGACCATCCAGTTATCCTTCCGCGGGTTGAGAGTATGGTTGGGTACATCGCCCCGGAGACGATATACCCTTAGGTGACTTAGAGGGTGCAACACATGACAGTGTGCTGGAAATGTGCTCTACTCGTCGGCAAGCTACAAGTCCAATTAAGAGCACCCAGATAACGAGATTGCCTGTGACTGGAAATTCTCCATGAACTATAGTTTGATCTAGTCATTAGCCTAATCCATATTCAGTATGAATCCCTGACCGTGGGAACCAGGGAGTCACGTCCTAGACATGATGCAAGACAAGACAAGTGGATTGCACAAGCAAGCAAGCAGGAACACCCACGGTGTCAAGTTGATTATACGAGTCAAGTTAGCCGTCGCAACAGCATCAAGATAACTCATGTCAGGGTACTTGTCAGGAGTGCACCACGATGGGCCAATATCATGTCAGGTTGGTCATGTCAGGAGTGCACCACTATGGGTCACTGTCGTGTTATGCTAGTTCCTTGTCATACCATACCATGTACAATAGTCATTCCAAACATATTAAGTAAAATCAAGTTCATGACAAAATACAGGGCTATACAAGAGCCAAGCTTAAAGAAATAAAACCAAAACTCCAAGAGCAAATGGATTATACAAGGGGTCAGGGGGTTGGATTGCGCAGGGTGTCAGCTGCGCAGGGATGAAGTGTGCAGGGTTAGATTATGCGGGGAGCCAACTGCACAGGGGTTAGATTGCGTATGAGCAGGCTGCGCAGGGGTTAGATTGCGTGGGGAGCCAACTGCGCATGGGTGAACTGTGCAGGGGTTAGATTGCGCGGGGAATAGATGGCGCAGGATGCAGACTGCGCATACAGGCTTAGACTGTGCAGGCAATGGATGGCGCAGGATGCAGGTTACGCAGGGGTCAAGCGCACAGGAGCCGATGGCGCAGGATTGGTTGCGCAATCGGGCAGCGGCCAGGCTGCGCAGTCAGCGACCAACGTTAAAGAGCGCGGCACGGGGAGGCTGCACGGTTCAGTGCCGTGCTAAAGAGCGCAGACTGTAGATCTTATTCTCCAGGCCAAGAGGAACATCAAGAACACCCAAAATTCAATCTTTCATATCTTTGTCAAATCAAAGCCAAATCTAGATTTTCAAAGGTCTAACTTGAGTAAAATTAAATTCTCTTCCACATGGAAGCATCAAAACCCACAAAAATCCAACCAAAATAGATCAAAACCATGTAAATTCGAAAATAGTTAAAATCTAGATCTAGAACAATGGAGACTCCAAATCACAAAATGTCAAGTTCTAATATTGATCATCATGGCCTAATCTAGCTAATGAACAAATAAAATGTGGTTCTCATGTGGTGGCAAGGTACACTTGCCTATGGGTGGAGTGTTGTGTAGAGGAAGGAAGAAGAAGAAGATGGAGAAATAAATGAGAGAATAAAGAAGAGAGAGAAAAGTATGTAGAGTTTTAATGAGGGTGAGTTGTGTTGTGTTGAGGGTGGAGTGTAGGTTAAAGTGCTCCAATGCATGTTAAACCAAATCAAACCAATTCTCCTCCACAAAATAAACCAAGCCAGGTAAAACACAATCACGAGAACCAAAATCTGCAAGTCAAGTCAATTACAAGTACATGCCAAAATCCGAAAAAATAAATACAGGTCTGTAATACATGCAAGCTTGACAAAATACGTATTCCGAGATATGGGTGTTACAACATCTTTTCTTGAGTTACATTCTATTCGCAATTATGCCTGACCTATTTGATCGTTAATCATATCATTTCTTAATTACATTCTTAGTCGTGCCTAATCATACTATTGAAATTTTGAGGACAAAATTTTTCTAAGGTGGGTAGATTTGTAACCCCGGTTCTCAAATTTTTAATTTTTTAATATTTTTTTACTTTTTTTAATATTTTTTAATTATTATGTTATTTTTATTCTTGAAAATTATTGTGTTGAAAAAATATTTTTTTCGTTTATAGGTAATTTCGAATGACAAAGAGATTTTGTCAGAATTATTTTTTAAATAAGATTTGTATTTATGAAAGCATACCTTTGAAATAGTTAATCTATTATCAATTATCTCTAGGGTTTGAAGTTATAAAACCTACATTAAATGATATTTGATAATATTAGATATTATTTTTAAATCATTATTATGGATTGATATTTGATTAATTTAGAAACTATTGGATTTGATTAAATATTTATTTGAATAATGTGATAAGAATGGATATTATTTTGAATTATTATTTTGATCAATTAATAGGTCGAGATTTGATCAATCTAAGATTGATTTGATTTAAATCTATGGAAAGATTTAATCCATAAAATTCTAACCCTTTCGTATCTAGGAAACCCAACACCTATACGTAGGGGAGTTTCCTTTGTTTCTCCACAAATCCCTCAAACACCACCATAGCCAATTGCCACCCACCAAGACCAATCGGGCGTGCTCCGTGTCCGTGTCCATCCAAGACCTTCCATTGTTGTTACAATCACATTTTTTCTTTCATGTTCGACAATCCTGGACACGAATTCTAATTTTACCATCGTGTTCGACAACCCCGGAGACGATGCCAAACTCGATACAGACACATCCAAACTAGAAAGCCCTAATCCTAAATCTTCCCAACCCTTGTCCCGCCAGAGCCGTGCTGCACTAGAACACCACCATCAACAGCCCTCTACTCACGATCACCATCATCATCGTCCTCGCCACTACGGTAGTAATATAACACCGAAACCTATCCACTTTGTCCGGCCACACTTGATCGGAACACTACAACCGCGGCACTGTCGTTACTGTCACTGACCACCGCAGCCACCACTTACTGGCAACGCATCCCCAATCTAGTCCAACCATCACGCCACACCTCTCTGCATGCGGCCACTGCCATCCACCTCGACCTCCTTCTTTCCAATTCTACTACTTCCATTCCTTCTTCTGACCTCGCCGCCGTCTAACCGGTCAACCAAACCACCGCATCTACTACCATCTGGCCACGATCCTCTTCACCATCGACTCCGCTCGCAAGCCCCTGCCTTCACCGCCACCGACCTTCGATTGCCAATATCCCCTCCATAAACCCTTCCGAGCGTCGGTCGTCGTTGTCCCTACTCCAAACGACGACTAAACTCTGCCCCGACCTACCTTCATGCACACGCCTCCACCAGATCTAGCACCATGCTCCACCTCTAGCGCGGCCGCGAGCCCGAGCCTCCTCCGTCTACCCCTATGCCGCATATAGTGTCGTCGAAACCACCGTCGTGCCTCACACCCGGCGAGCTCCGTGAAGCCTCCACACCGACGCCGTGCAGTCATCCATCCATACTTGTTGAAGTCAATCCGTCGCTCTCGTCGCCAGATCTGGAGCCATTACCGCAGCCGTCGTCGCCTCAGTGTGCCGCACTCCGGCCGCCTCTGGTAGTGCGAAGCCAACTCCCTCGATCTCTTTCTTACTTTCTCTCTCTTCTTCTTCTCCTTTCTTAAGAGAAAATTTCTTAACTCTTCCCCCTCTGTTCGAGAACAATGGGGCAGGAGAGTATTGATTTTTAATATTAGTTTATTATTAGCTTCACACCAAATGATTAAATTTATTTTAATGGTTATTTTAATAGTATTATTGGTAATTATATTTAGCATAATAGCATTGGTATCAGTATTATTATTAATTTACTATTATTATTTCTATACTAATAGTATATGTATTAGTTTATTATTATACTATACTTTGGATACAATGTGTATACATGTATATATTGTATGAACGAAATCGTAAAGCAGAATACTCTAGAGGGGGGTGAATAGAGTAGTCAGCGGAATATTTCTAATAAAAACTCGTTAGCAGTTAGATCACAGATATAATAATAATCACGAAAATAAATAACTGTAATGAAAAAGAGTGACCAGAAGGCAATGCAAACACAGAGATTTATACTGGTTTTCCTCTTGTGAGGACTAGTCCATTCGGAAGAACTCTAGCTTCCAGTTGAATCTACTATTGGAAAATCCTGCAAGTTTTCATACGAAGTCCTTGCAACTTCTACAGACGCGAGCTTTGATACGAAGAACTCGACCAACTTCAATTGTGAAGAGTCAATCTTCAATCAAGCCTCTTATTACAATCGCTCTGAAACTTCTAGACCGTACCGCACTGGCAAATCGACTAGTGGATTGTAACTGGCTTGGGATTTGAAAATGGAAGCTTTTTAGAACTCTTTAGAATAAATGCAAGCTTTAGAAGAGAAGAGATTGAAAGTGAATTGGTGATTTGAAATGATCGAAATCCTTCCCTATTTATAGTTTTTCCAAAGGCAGAACTCTGACAGAATTTGGGCAGAATTCAGACAGAACTCTTTGTAACCAACCGCAACTGAAGGGAGACCAAGTTCAAAATCAAACGTTCACATAACGTTCAACTTGGCCGAACTCTGGCCGAGTTCTGTCAGGGTTTGGTCAGTTGATTTTGTGAAAAATAATTTTGGCTTTTGAAAAGTACTTCAGAAGCTTTATGTAAAATAGATATTTTTCAAAAACATGGGTCATTTTTAAAAAAATAGGTCTGTTTTGAAAAACGATTTCAGATAGCCTATTTGCCAGTACGACTTGGTGTACAATGTATTCCTAGACTCAATAAAATAAAAATTTACATTGCTTTGAAGGAAATACATTCTTGAGTGGCAAATAGCTTCGGTCTTGAACGGAGTAGATATCCATCTTTGATCAGTGTCCAAAACGTCGTTAGTAAACATCTGAATGATTTATATATCGAGACAAAGTTTAATCAATTATTAAAATCAGGTTTGACCATGATGAATAGGCCGACAATCTTCCCTATTTTGATAATTGACAAACCTTGACCGATATAACATCGTAGTTTTGATCAATTCAAAAGGGTACCAAAAGTACCGAGAGATAAAATGGAAAAATTGTTCATAACCTGTATTCATGAAGATGTTAGATCTTATTTCTTCCCGTTGTCACTTAGCAAAATAATTGCAAAAGAGAAAGCTCCCCCGCAATAAATGCATAAGCAACAAGCAGTGAAGAAACACACCAAAAAAAATATAAAAACATTCATCACATGCATGGTATAACCATTTATAGAAAAATAAGATAAACAAAAATGATATAAACAACACAGGCATGGTATTTGTCACAGGCGGTTTATATGGAAGCATAAAGAAAGATAATGTTATAATAAAGCTTAAACAAATAAAGTGCTGAATAATAAACTAAATTGAGTTATATGCCAAACTGAGGCATAAACACATATGTCTATCAAAGTCATAAATCATATCTAAAGTAAAGAGTACTGATAATATCTTGGAATGTCGGAGCATTTTTCAGTAAACATAAGACAAAAGTCATCAGTCTCAAAAAGTAACATCTCAAAAATCATCATCCCCATCCTCATCATCATCGGCTACAGTGCCAGCATGTCCAGATGGACCAGCACCAGAAGTGCCAGCTCCAGAAGTATGTAGAGTATACGAGAAGTACGATAATAATGGTATGCATTCCCTGGCTGGAACAGAGAGTGGACTACCTCATCGTCAATGTGGTAGCCAGATACAGAAGGGTCTCGAGGTAGAGAGCTATCAGAGTGACCCGTCTGTGCAAATCTCAGATCGACAAAGGAGTTGGCAATAGCCTGGAACCGAGTCACGTCACGGAACACATATTCCCTGGAGGTGTCAACGAAGAATGATTGTAGATATAAAAGATGCTGGGGAATACCATCAAAGGTCATAGGGTAAGACTGATGAGGACTAGATGCTGTAGGTGTAGGAGGAGTAGATGCAGTAGGTGAAGGAACAGTGGCAATACTGCGACGAGAAAGCTTGAAGAACTTGGGCTCAGGGTCAAGAGCACAAGTAGATAAGTCAATATCAAATATCTGAAAGATGCGTGTGAGGATCATCGTATAAGAGAGGTTGCAGTCTCTTTCACGACATCTACCCATCATCTGAATGATAGTCTTAGGGACATAAAAAGGAATCCCCTTAAGAATGTGATATAAAGAAGAGAGCTTAAGTCCAATAACATCATCTTTTGAAGTGGATTTTGGAAGTAGAGTGGAATAAATGATGTGATGTAATTCGTAGTTAAACAAGTTCAAGTTATTGGCCTTGAACTTTCCAGGACGAGCACGTGCGGATGCACAAAGCTCATTCTTGAAACTAACGAGAGTCATACCTTCGGGGTAGTCGAAATCAGTGATGTCATCGAGCGGGGCACCTTCGTTTGGAAGACCAAGGATTTCTGCTAGCAACTTATCATTGAACTCGATATCGATCCCGCCGACACGAGTTCTCGCGATAAAGTGTCTAACACGAAATTACAGTAAAATAGTGTAATGGCATTAGTAGCTATAGGGAATTGTAAGGTAACAAAGTGATGTAACCCTAGCCTCAAAGTAAGGATGGTGGTCAGGAAATACAGTCTATTTGATCGGAGATCCGATACATATAGTACGCATAATAAAGTCGGTATACCAAAGTAAGGCTTGGTCGGGAGTTTAGAAATAAAACTCGTCTGATGCATCATCATCCTATTGGACCAGAGAAAAGAGGGAATCTGTATACGGATCAGAAGACGATGCCTCTTCACTGGCATTGGTCTTCTTCCTCTTGAAAGGATTGAATCCCTTAGGCATTCTATCCCAAAAACTAGAAGCCCGAATAATTTGAAAGTGGAGGAGAGAAGGAATTATACCTTCTGAGAATCAGGTATGTTGTAGAGGACGAGATTCTCTGCACGAATCCAAATTTTGGACGAAGATCACTACGTAGATTGGAAGAAGGAAGGTGGAGAAGAACTAGGGTTTTCGGGGCACGGCTACTGCTGTTTGATGTGGTTTGGAAGAATGAAGAAGATGGGGGTCTCGGGTTCTGACTGATACATATATATACCCAGCCGAACTCGGGCCGAATTCGCCAAGGATTGCCTGGCTATATATAAAAAAATTATAGGGCCACATCTTTTTCATCAATTCATTTCAAATATTTAATTCAAAGTTTACTAATTTTAAATTTCAAATAATATTATTTTATAAATTAATATTCTTTACACAGCAACTGTTTCAGATTAGCTGTAGGAGTACTATCCTAGCTAACAGAGGTTCACCGGGGAACTCTTAAATACCGCTTCGCTTCGACCGTAGACGTGGTGACAGACAAACTCTTTTTAGGCTTGTCTCGAAAACAGTTATTGAGTATTAAATAACTTAATTAATAAAACAAAATTAATTAATATTATTGACATCTAAAATTCCTAATTCTTGACGTAAATAATTAAAACGATCTTCCACTAGGGGTTTTGTGAGAATGTCAGCTAATTGATTCTGTGTGTCTATGTATACAAGGTCTATATATCCATTTTGTTGATGACCTCTAAGAAAGTGATGTCGAATCTCGATATGCTTAGTACGAAAGTGACATACTAGATTCTTAGTCAAATTAATAGAAATAGTGTTATCATAGAAAATGGGTATGTGTGAAAAATGCAATCCATAGTCTTCTAAAGTTTGCTTCATCCACAAAATTTGTGCACAACAACGTCCTGCGGCGATATACTCAGCCTCGGTTGTTGATAATGCGACAGAATTTTGCTTTTTGTTAAACTAAGAGACTAGAACTTTTCCTAAAAAATGACATGTACCGCTGGTACTTTTTTTATCTACTTTGCATCCGGCAAAATCAGCATCAGAATAACCGGTTAGGTCAAATAACGTGGTTTTGGGATACCATAAGCCGGCAGAAGAAGTGCCTTTCAGGTATCGGAAGATACGCTTAACTGCACACAGATGTGATTCCTTAGGATTGGCTTAAAAATATGCACATAAGCAAACACTAAACATAATGTCTAGTCGACTAGCAGTTAAATACAGTAAGCTATCGATCATACCTCGATACTTACGTATGTCGACGGGTTTGCCTTATTCATCAATATCAAGCTTGGTTGAAGTCGCCATTGGAGTGCTAAGTGGCTTGGCTGCTTCCAGGTCAAACTTCTTTAATAGGTCATTTGTGTACTTTGCTTGATTTATGAATGTTCCATTGTTGGTTTGTTTGATTTGCAGTCCGAAAAAGAATTTTAGCTCTCCCATCATGCTCATCTCAAACTTATTCTCCATACGCTTTGAAAATTCTTGACAAAGAGATTCATCAGTAGATCCAAAAATAATATCATCTACATAGACTTGAATCAAAAGAATATTGTTATTCAAAGATTTTATAAATAATGTAGTATCAACCTTTCCCTTTGAAAAACCATTATCAAGTAGAAATCAGACGATCGTACCAAGCTCGAGGGGCTTGCTTCAAACCGTATAAGGCTTTCTTCAACTTGAAAACATAATCAGGATATTTGAAATCAGTAAAACCGGGAGGTTGAGCTACATAAATTTTTTCTTTTATAAAACCATTCAAAAATGCTCTTTTGATATCCATTTGAAATAACTTGAAATTATAAAAACATACAAATGCACATAACATGCGAATGGATTCTAATCTCGCAACTGGGACATAAGTCTCATCGTAGTCGATACCTTCTTCTTGATTGTATCCTTGAGCTACGAGTCGAGCCTTATTACGAGTCACTAAACCATTTTCGTTCAGTTTGTTTCGGAATACCCAACGGGTGCCAATGACCGGATGATCAATGGGCTTGGGAAAAAGTTCCCAAACTTGATTACGTTCAAATTGGTTTAATTCCTCTTACATAGCATCTAACCAAAAATTATCACTACATGCTTCTTTAATATTTTGGGTTCAAACTGCGAAACAAAAGCAACACAAGAAGCTATATCTTTATTAGAGGAACGAGTACTTACACCCTTGGTAATCTCACCAATTACCAAGTCCTTTGGATGATCTACCAAGAATCTCATCTCTTTTGGCGTATCCTCAGGATTGCTAGTTCCGGCTTCTTTGCTTGAAGACTCAGCTGGTGCTTGGTGTGAAGGTTCTGCATCTTTGTGTGAAGATTTTGCAGTAGCTGTACTTGGTGTAATTACATCTTCATTGTCGTCATCGTCTAAGTGTTGATTTAGCTCATCAAACTTGACATTGATTGATTCTTCGATGATCATGTTTCTTTTATTGAAGACTCTGTATCCTTTGCTCTTTGTTGCATAACCTAAAAATATACCTTCATCGGCCTTTACATCAATTTACTCAGATTGTCTTTAGTATTAAGAATAAAGCATTTACAACCAAAAATATTAAAATATGAAACATTGGGTGTTCTATCAAACCATAGTTCATAGGGAGTCTTCTTCGATATAGGTCGAATTAGAACCCTATTGAGAATATAGCACGCTGTATTGACAGCTTTAGCCCAAAAGTATCTAGGTAGACTAAACTGGTTTAACATTACTCTAGTCATTTCAGATAGAGTCATGTTCTTACGTTCCATAACTCCATTTTGTTGTGGAGTCCTAGGGCAAGAGAATCCACGCAAATAACCGTGTGTGTCACAAAATTGCTTGAATTTTGCATTCTCAAATTCGCCACCATGATCACTACGAATGCGAGTAATTATGAACCCTTTTTTTATTCTGTACTTTCTTGCAAAAGGTGACAAATTCTGATAATGCATCGTTCTTGTGTGCAAGAAAATAAATTCATGTATATCTAGAGAAATCATCTATAATGACAAATGCATATAACTTACCACCTAGGCTAGCAATTCTACTTGGTCCAAATAAGTCCATATGCAACAGTTATAAAGGTCTAGTGGTACTTACAGCGTTCTTGGATTTAAAAACGGATCGGGTAGCTTTGTTCTTTTCATATTCACTATATACCGTATCCTTCTTGAAAGATATGTCAGGTAAGCCGCGTACCAATTTCTTTGTAGATAGTCTTGAAATCGTATCCATGTTTGCATGACCGAGTCTCATATGCCATAGTTGACTCTCAATGCTTTTGGCCATCAAACATCTACCTGCTTTGTTAGCATCTCCAACAAATAGAAAACATATAAGTTGTCTTCCCTGATACCTTCAAAGATAGTACTACCAGTTGAACTATCAACTATAGTACATTTGTCTTTAATGAAGTTAATGCCATAACCGTGATCAGCTAAATGGATTATGCTGAGCAGATTATATTTTAACTCGGTAACTAGACAGATATCTTTAATCACAGGATAGGGAGCCTTACCAATGTCACCGGTACCAATTATGTACCCTCTTAAATTATTACCGAACGAAACGTATCCTTCTTTATTCTTCTTCGACAATGTTGCGAATAATGAAGCATCACTGGTCATGTGCCGTGAGCAACCGCTGTCGAGGATCCATTTGCTCCTAGCATATGAATGACGTCCTACCTACAAAATAATTTGCAGATAAAACTCTTGGTACCCATTTCTTATAGGGTCCTAACTGGTTAGTTTTTGGTATCCATGCATAAATATTTAAATCTACTAACTTTCTGATTCTACATGCAGAAGATATATGACCAATGAGGCCACAATAATGATATTTTGCATGTTGAGTGTTGAAAGTTGTGTGAGGTGCATGATTGGTAGGTTTTGGTTTTCTAGTATAGAAGAATGCATGCCTATTTGTCTTCTTGGGCATAGATTTGGCATGGTTTGGTCTGACAGTGTTTGGTTTGGGCGTGTTCCGATGATTCGGTAATTGACAGGTGTTAGAATAGGAAGCAACAACTTTAGGCCGTTTTCCTAAACTAATTTTTAACTTTTTGGAAGTGTCGTATAATCTAGTATAGTCAGATGTAAGTGTTTCTATTCTGACTTGTGCACACTGGAGACTCTTTCTCTCCATATATAAGTCTTCCTTTAACTGGATAATAGTTTGGTCTTTTTCTTCGGATAACTTGATAGTCTCGTGTAACAACAACTTAATAGATGAAAGCTCACCAAACTCAATTGAAGAGTCATTATTTCTAACATGATCTAGTTGGTCGGTAAGTCTTCCTATTTCACCTTTGTACTCTTTGAGTACCTTCTTAGAGGTTTCATATTTACTACGCAGTTTCCTGTAATCATTTAACAGGTCACTGAAAGCCTCTCCTAGTTGCTCAAAGATGAAATCATCATAAGGATCAAATAGAGGATTAGTGATTACCTGATCGCAAGCCATCAAGCATACATTTGTAGCGTCATCTGATTGTTCGTCTTCTGAATCGCTGGCTTCACTTTCATGCCATATGCTTGTGTTGGCGTACTTCCTTGATATGCATTTCTTCAGGTAGCCTTTGTCATATTTGTTGCTTTTCTTTGATGATAATGATGCTGTTGGACAATCTTTCTTCATGTGTCCTTTCTTCTTGAATTCGTAGCAAATAGGATCTTCCTCGTTGTTGTTGTTGTTGCTATCTTTTGTTCTCCTGTTAAATCTCATGAACTTTTTGAATTTCCTTACCAGAAGAGCTTGATCTTCAGAGTCGGAGTCGCTGTCGTCAGAGTCATCTTCGACAGTTCTTCTATGTTGAGCCTTGAGAGTGATCGACTTCTCTGACTTCTCCTTTGTTGTACCATCTTCAAAGTCTTGAAGTTCTAACTCGTGAGTGAGTAGCTTACCCATGAGGGTTTCCAGAGATATTGTTGAGAGGTCGTTTCCTTCAATGATTGTTGTAGCCTTTGGAATCCAGTTCTTTGTGAGAGCTCGCAGAAGTTTGTGAATCTTTTCATGGTTACTGTAATCCTTGCCTAGTGAAGACAAAGGATTTACAATATCCAGGAATCTTGTAAACATATGAGTGACTGATTCACTTGGCTTCATTTTGAATGCCTCATACTCCTGAGTAAGTCTGCTGATCTTTGACTCCTTGACTTGTGTTGTTCCTTCGTGGGTTACTTCGAGAAGTTTCCACACTTCATTTGATGTTGTGCAGGTAGACGCCCTGTTAAATTCAGTTCTGTCTAAAGCACAAAATAAAGCGTTAATAGCACGTGCGTCAAGACTGGCCTTTTTCTTTTCATCCTTTGTATATTTGTCATGGGGTTTTTCAACTAAAACACCATCAACATTAATACGAGGAGGCTTTTTGTATCCATCAATAACTACAGACCATAAGTCAAAATCAAGAGATTTTAGGAAGAAACTCATACGTGTTTTCCAATAAGTATAATTTGTGCCATCAAACAGTGGAGGTCTGTTTGTGGCTTGGCCTTCACTTATGAATTTCACAGTTGCCATGTGTAATTCTATGATCTATATATCAATTAAAAAATAATTGAATATAGCTGCAATTTTACCTTGCTTTACCTGTATAATCCGCTCTGATACCAGTTGTAGGAACAAAATCGTAAAGCAGAATACTCTAGAGGGGGTGAATAGAGTAGGCAGCGGAATATTTCTAATAAAAACTCGTTAGCAGTTAGATCACAGATATAATAATAATTACGAAAATAAATAACTATAATGAAAAAGAGTGATCAGAAGGCAAACGCAAATACAGAGATTTATACTGGTTTCCCTCTTATGAGGACTAGTCCAGTCGAAAGAACTCTAGCTTCTAGTTGAATCCACTATTAGAAAATCCTGCAAGTTTTCATACGAAGTCCTTGCAACTTCTACAGATGCGAGCTTTGATACGAACAACTCGACCAACTTCAATTGTGAAGAGTCAATATTCAATCAAGCCTCTTATTACAATCGCTCTGAAACTTCTAGACCGCACCGCACTGGCAAATCGACTAGAGAATTATAACTGGCTTAGGATTTGAAAATGGAAGCTTTTTAGAACTCTTTGGAAGAAATATAAGCTTTAGAAGAGAAGAGATTGAAAGTGAATTGGTGATTTGAAATGATCGAAATCCTTCTCTATTTATAGTTTTTCCAAAGGCAGAACTTTGACAAAATTCGGGCAGAATTCGGACAGAACTCTTTGTAACCAACCGCAACTGAAGGGAGACCAAGTTCAAAATCAAATGTTCACATAACGTTCAACTTGGCCGAACTCTGGCCGAACTCTGGCCAAGTTCTGTCAGGATTTGGTCAGTTTATTTTGTGAAAAATAATTTTGTCTTTTAAAAAGTCCTTAAAAAGCTTTATGTAAAATAGATATTTTTTAAAAACATAGGTCATTTTTAAAAAGATAGATCAGTTTTGAAAAATGATTTCAGATAGCCTATTTGCCAGTACGACTTGGTGTACAATGTATTCCTATACTCAATAAAATAAAAAATTATATTGCTTTGAAGAAAATACATTCTTGAGTGGCAAACATCTTCGGTCTTGAACGGTGTAGATATCCATCTTTGATCAGTATCCAAAACGTCATTAGTAAACATCTGAATGATTCATATATCGAGATAGAGTTTGATCAATTATTAAAATCAGGTTTGACCATGACCAATGGGCCAACATATATAATATTATGATTATTATTGTTATTATTATTAGTTTTATTGTTGTTGATATTTACTATTAATGTTATTATATAAATAAATATATAATTAGTAATTCTAAAATTATATTTGAAAAAAAATAGTATCGGGCTTGGGCTCTACATTGTTTTTCAAATTGGATTTAGAAACCCTAAGAAAAATTTATTATAATATTTTTCTATTTATTTCAACTATAGTTTTTGACCTAAAAAGTGTATTTTTAAAAAATTGGGTTTTAGCCTTAAAATAATTTTCTAGCTTTTCAAGTATTACCTAAAATATTTTTACTAGTAAAATATAGTTTCCATTACAATAAGTATTTTATAAGATAGTTATAAATATTTATTTATACAAATTTCATTTATTATTAATTTGATGATGACTAATTGTGCGTTCCTATTCTTGTGAATTTAGACATCTTCATATCAACCGTAGGTTGATTCGACCATTCTGGACTCAACGGAATAATTTATTCCATCATTAGAGGCCATCTTGCGTAGTTTTGACATCTGAAAATATTATGTAACAACATGATCAAGTCACACGTCAACTGCAACTTATCTTGAGACAAGTATACTATTGCTTTATGTTTTCAGTACATTATAATGTAATTCATCATTGTGTTTTTATCCTGTTGAGACACGATTGTGAAACGATAAGACTTGGTGTATGATTGCTTGTTTATTGATTGTTTAGTGAGTCGAGAGGAAAAATACCCAGTAGATATGAGAACAAACTCCAATAAATGTTATTGTAGATAGCTATGTCATACATCTCACATATGATTAGCCGTACCTTATAATATGGATAGCTATATATATAATTTGTCGTATTAGCCCAACTGTTCACATGTCGAAAGGTATTTCACACACATTGGTTTCTGTCTTACATGTTCATGATCTAGTTGTCTTGTTATATACTTTCTTGCCAGTAGTTTTTGTTCGTGTTTACTGTTTCATGTTCATGTTTGCAATTCCAGTTCATATACACATTTCTCTTATTATTACATTTTACTGTATTGCTAGCTTATTTTGTGCTAAGTTACATTGTTGCAATAGGGTTGTAATTTTCTCCTTTCCTGACTAGATCGTTGCAGGTGACTTGCTATCTTATGCGCTATAGACCACACGAGTGGAGTTAAAGATATCTTGGAGGTGACCTTAGATTCTAGATAGAATAGATACTCCTTGCATTTAATTATTTAGCGAGTTTGTTCTCGAATGTCATTTTGATGTATTATTAGACTTATAAATAAAATAGTTATTGTGAATGAGCAAATAGATGAAATTATGATAAAAATTATTTATTTGGTTTTTGAGATTAATATTGAGGTCTAGACAGCGAACAACTGTCGATGCTGCGGCGTAGGCTGGACTTGGCTACGTACTCGCATTCTGAAAAGTGGGTGCAGATCGTGACAGATGTGGCTCAATTCATTAACTTCGTTGTACGACCAACTCATCTGACTTAGCAATTCAAGTACTTTATGCTCCGTTGAACTACCTGACTAATTCAGCCTACCGTGCCCATGCCCCAGCCTGTTGCGAGATGATTCTTTCGTTTTGGCGAACTCCGTTGCAAATAAGGCACAAGATCGAATTCAGTGTAAAATCTTAGCCTACATGAAACAAACTAAACTCAATACTTGTTCGATTCGAACTTATCATCTCTTTGGATCAACTTAGTACTTACATAGATTTGCATCGATACTTCTTTGGGTCAACTTAACTCTTCGAGTCAACGACTCATCACAATGCACCATGTAGATGTAGGATATTACATTACAATTACAGTGTAAAAGCTTAGCCTGCATATTTGGGCATTACAATTACATTGCAATTACCTTTCCAAATGAAGCCTGGTTGAAGGCGGTGGTAGTCGACCTCGACTTCCACGAACGACGATGACGAGCCAGAGCAGTAGGGATGTCATCGGGACGATGGACAAAAAAGATGAGAGGCTCGTTCCAGAGTAGGCTTGGCCGGAGGCGGTGGTGGTCGACCTCAACCTCCATGAACGGCGACAACGAGCTGGAGCGGTATGGGATCGTAAGGACGGGAGACGGGGAAGAGGAGAGGCTCGTTCCAGAAATTCTTGAACCATTTTCAAAAAAATTCAAATTGTTTCCTGAAAATATTTTACTAAACACAAATCTTAAATTTTTGTTTCCTAAAATTATTTTTTAGATGCAAGTAACCAATCACTAAATTGAATTTGTAGAACTCAAAAGCAACTTTATAACTTTCTTTTTCAAAGTTATAAAATCAAAATTTCTGAAAACTTGTCCATAGAGACCATTAATATAACTAGGGGAAGAATTCGATTTATTCGGTTTCAATTGAACCGAAATAGTCAACACCGAATAAACCGAAATTCTAAAAATTCAAAATCGAAACCGGACCAAAATTAGCTAAAACCAAAACCAAACCAACCGAATAAAAATTCGGTTTATTCGGTTTGTTCGGTTGGAAAATTTATATTGTTTAATGGTTCGGATTCAAAGTTAGGATCGTGGTTAAATTATATTATAATTTTTATGGATACATTTGTTATATTTCAAAGTTGCGTCCAAAATTGGACTAGTTGTTAAATTATCAAAGTTGAACTTTAAAACATATACATAAAATTATTGTTTTCAAAATATACACATTTTTAACCACCAAATATGCATAAATGAGTGCATTTACATAATTATATAAGTCTTATTCGATTTTCAATTTTGGACCGTAACCGAAATCCAAAATCAAAATCAGATAAAAAAATTTAGTACTTTCAAACCAAAATCGAACGAATTTTTTTTCAAACCAAACGAAATTTCTTATTCGGTATTGGATTCGGTTTGGTTAGGTTCAATTTTTGTTTCAAAATCGAATAATGCTCACCCTAAATATAACTCTAAGTAGACGGCCCAGATTAAGCTACAGGTCAGCACTGAACTCCCTCCACCTCCGAATTCAAATTAATAACAACTAGCTGATTGAATTCATTGATTACGATACACGATTTTTTTCTTCCAAATAGATTACTGTAAGCCTAGAATCTTGTTTAATTAACTGCCTACACATCATATAAGTAGTATACTTGTATGATTGAAATAATAGTTTCTATATTTCTTTTCTTTTTAATTTCTAAAATAATATAATTAGAATGAGAGACTTGTATATATAATATGGGAAGAAAAATAGTGTGTGTATGTCCATGTCTGTGTGTCTGTGTGTATATGTTTGTGTCCGTATCTGTGTCGTGACACATGTAAGTATGTGTATGTCTGTGTCTGCATGTTAGTGTGTGTATGTATGTGTCTGTGTCTGTGTGTATGTCTGTGTCTGCGTATTAGTGTGTTTATGTGTGTATATATGTCTGTGTCAGTGTATCCGTGTATGTGTCTCAGTGTGTGAATGTTTTTGTCCATGTCCGTGTCTATATCGTGTCAGAATGAGGGAGATAAGAATAGGGTTAGGCGTTACCTAAGCGAAGGGGGTCATCGGGACAAAAGGGCGTCGGGCCAGGGGGCGGGGGGGTCGCTTGAGTCAAGAGAGGTCGAGGGGAGCTAGGGAATGAGATGAGAGGGGGATCATCAGAGTGGAGAGGCGCACCGGGGGTAGGGGGTCGCCGGAGAGGAGAGGGAAACATTAGGGAGAGTGCACGGTAGTAAAAATTTGGAAAAAAAATAAAATATCGATCGGCCACCTCCAAACCCTATATTAAATAAGTTAGCGATGTCGTTGTTAGGCGTCGCCAAACGTTGTCGTATATTAATAAACTAGAAATATTTAACTATATGAGTTGCTAAACGTCCCAGTCTAAAAAAAGCATTATTTTTCGACAAAACCGTGACGTTAGAACGACGTTTGCTTTCCTAATAATAAACTTGTCGCTAAATGATGCTGAAAGTCGCTGATAGCGACGTTTAGCGACTTTTTCTACTATCGTCGCTAAATGCAACAAAAATAGCGACGTTTATAATGGTGTCGCTAAATCCGTCGCAAATATGACTTATTTTAGTAGTGAATGCGCTATTGATTATTGGATTATATAATTATGATAGATTTTGGCTTTTGTTTGGGCTTAACTGTAAAACCCCTCAAATTTAAAGAATATTTGAATTTATTTAATTTTGGTTTTTATTAAATTCTAATTTATTGTTATCTCATTTATAATATATAAATGGACTAGAGTCATGGTTGAGTTTGAATATGCAAGACGACTAGAAAGTATGGCATGCCTAGCATTGTTGGGTGCTTTAACTAGCATGCTAGTCATGTTACGAATGCCATGGTCATACGGTAGTCTCTTGCATGTTAACCATTCAAATCATGGCACAAGTCATATTTTAATTTAATTAATTAGTTAAGAGAGCCTTTATGACTTTTAGGAAACCAGGTTGCACCAAACCTTCCCAAACCTCTTCTAAGCCAAACCCAACCCTATGTAGGCATGTTGGACATTTATAAATGTTAATAATTACATATATTTTGTATTTAATTCATATTTTGGATTGTAATTACATAGATAGAATTAATTAGTTCTATATTAGGAAAGCCCTTTTAAATCCTCAATCCAATCAATTAGCCAACTCACAAAATAACCAAATCATGCCAAGTGGACCCCCACTATGGTGTATTCGGCCAAGCCAAACCCCCCCCCATGGCCTAACCCTCATAGGAATAGGACTCCCACCCTTTTCATGCATGCAATCCAATAAAGCCCATATATGTACACCAACTTGGCCCAAACCCTAACCCCTAACTTAATTCTTCCTTTCTATCCCTCCCCATAGCTGACCACTCCTCTCCCTCTCCCTATTTTGGTAGCACTCTTTCCCCCATAGCCTCCATACATCATCACCTCTATTGCACATCTCTTAATCCTCCACAAAAACTCATCTCCTCCACCATACATCCACCCAACCCCTCAAAACAAACCCTAAAAACTCCATCTTCACCATCCAACCATCAATAGCCATTTTCATACTCACCAAGAGAGGATTAGCAAGCAAGGATAGCAAGAAATTTTGGAGCTTTGGCGAAGAGAAGTCGTCACCACCTCTTTAGCAAGGATCTTTGGTAAGAAACCCTAATCTTTTCATCTAAAACCTTTACTAAAATTCTGTAGAATATACGTTATTAAATCTTTAAAAATCATATTTTTATTACTTTTGCTATGTATAATCATCCATAAAGGTTTCATGAATTATAGGCGTAATATTCATGTTTTGGTAGGATCAAAATTAACCCCCATTGTGAAGGAACTATGAGTTATTTATGCCTATTCTCAAAACTAAATTTTATGTGTGTTCATATACATAAATTAGGATTTTAAAGTATTTTTCCACTAATTTAGCAACTCAATTCTGGTCGAGAAAATTAGAGGTCAAAACTAGCTAAGTTCTGTTAACATACCGACCTAGAATGTCCCAAACTTGTAGTAAAACTTTACCCTTGTACCTATGATATTATTATGTGAAATAAAGTATTATATTTCTGTTTAAAATATATTTTGGTTATTTTATCAATTATGAGTAATTAGCTATGTTCCGAGCGAGTTATAGGTAGACTTGCTGACTTAGTAATCAACTAGTCATAAATGTCTTTAGAAATATTAATTCTGGAATTCCAGAGATTAATTTGTAGAAAATTAGTTTAAGTATTATTTTTATCATGAATTTTAAATAATTTTTAAACATGTTATAGAAGTAGGGACATAACCGACTAATTGAGAGTTGGAAACCCTAAAAATGTGTTTTGATGTCTCGTAGAACCTGTGTGTGATTGTACGAATCTAAATGGTTCCACAAGAGATTGAATATATATCTAACATATTACTTTGACTAATTAAGTCGTATTGTAAGTTCATGAGTGTGGCTTAATTTAGTTAATTAATTATCTAGGAGCGTCGGGTTACGGAGGCGTGGATGCGGGAGCGGCGTTTCATATTTACAGCACGAAATCAGGCAAGTACACCTTGCTATCGTACAGTTCTTGTTTCATTATGTTATTTATTTATTTCTATTTTATAGGTCGAGCAAATGCAACATAAATAGTGACGTTTATAATGGTGTCGCTAAATCCGTCGCAAATATGACTTATTTTAGTAGTGAATGCGCTATTGATTATTGGATTATATAATTATGATAGATTTTGGCTTTTGTTTGGGCTTAACTGTAAAACCCCTCAAATTTAAAGAATATTTGAATTTATTTAATTTGGGTTTTTATTAAATTCAAATTTATTGTTATCTCATTTATAATATATAAAAGTACTAGAGTCATGGTTGAGTTTGAATATGCAAGACGACTAAAAAGTATGTCATGACTAGCATTGTTGGGTGCTTTAACTAGCATGCTAGTCATGTTAGGAATGCCATGGTGATATGGTAGTCTCTTGCATGTTAACCATTCAAATCATCGCACAAGTCATATTTTAATTTAATTAATTAGTTAGGAGAGCCTTTATGACTTTTAGGAGACCCGGTTGCACCAAACCTTCCCAAACCTCTTCCAAGCCAAAGCCAACCCAATGTAGGCATGTTGGGCATTAATAAATATTAATAATTATATATATTTTGTATTTAATTCAGATTTTTTATTGTAATTACATAGATAGAATTAATTAGTTCTATATTAGGAAAGCCCTTTTAAATCCTCAATCCAATCAATTAGCCAACTCACCAAATAACCAAATCATGCCAAGTGGACCCCCACCATGGTGTATTCGGCCAAGTCAAACCCCCCATGGCCGGACCCTCATAGGAATAGGACTCCCACACCTTTTCATGCATGGAACCTAATAAAGCCTATATATGTACACCAACTTGGCCCAAACCCTAACCCTAACCCTAACTTAATTCTTTATGTCTATCCCTCCCCATATCTGACCACTCCTCTCCCTATTTTCGATAGCACTCTTTCCCCCATAGCCTCCATACATCATCTCCTCCACCATACATCTACCCAACCCTCAAAACAAACCCTAAAAACTCCATCTTCACCATCTAGCCATCTATAGCCATTTCTAACCCTTTCATACTTACCAAGAGAGGAATAGCAAGCGAGGATAGCAAGAAAGGTTGGAGCTTTGGCGAAGAGAAGTCGTTACCACCTCTTTAGCAAGGATCTTTGGTAAGAAATCCTAATCTTTTAATCTAAAACATTTACTAAAATTCTGTAAAAAAATATTTTACTAAATCTGTAAAAATCATATTTTGGTGACTTTTTTTATTTATAATCATCCATAAATATTCCATGAATTATAGGCGTAATATTCATGTTTCGGTAGGATCAAAATTAACCCCATTGTGAAGGAACTTTGAGTTATTGATGCCTATTCTCGAAACTGAATTTTATGTGTATGCATATACATAAATTAGGATTTTTTAAGTATTTTTTTCACGAATTTAGCAACTCAATTCTGGTCAAGAAAATTATAGGTCAAAACTAGCTAATTTCGGGTAACATACTGACCTAGAATGTCCCAAACTTGTAGTAATACTTTACCCTTGTACCTATGATATTATTCTGTGAAATAAAGTATTATATTTCTGTTTAAAATATATTTTTGGTTATTTTATCAATTATGAGTAATTAGCTATGTTTCGAACGAGTTATGGGTAGACTAGCTGACTTAGTAATCAATTAGTCATAAATGTCTTTAAAAATATTAATTCAGGAATTCCAGAGAATAATTTGTAAAAAATTAGTTTAAGTATTATTTTTATGAATTTTATATAATTTTTAAACATGTTATAGAAGTAGGGGCATAGCCGACTAATTGGGAATTGGAAATCCTAAAACTGTATTTTGATGCTTCATGAAACCTGTGTGTGATTGTATGAATCTAAATGGTTCCACAAGAGATTGAATATAATTCTAACATATTACTTTGACTAATTAAGTCATATTGTAAGTTCATGAGTAGTGGCTTAATTTAGTTAATTAATTATCTAGGAGCATCGGGTTCCGGAGGCATGGACGCGGGAGCGGCGTTTCATATTCACAGCACAGAATCAGGCAAGTACACCTTGCTATCGTACAGTTCTTGTTTCATTCTATTATTTATTTATTTCTATTTTATCTCTTGTACTTGACCTTAGGAATTATATCGATACGGGCTTCCGAATTACATCCGGGTGGCATTCAACTGATGAGTTGTCTAGTATTGATATATAGAGCCTGCCTGTGATTTATGGAATTGTTTCCATAAAGACCTATAGGATACGACACGTGATTGACACATATTTTAACCCGATACTTGAGCCAGATTACCTGAGATACTTGATTCCTGATACCTGTAGGTTAAGGATGTTTGTGTTATTTTATCTTTCTTTTAGATGTGTCGTAGGATTGCCGTCTAGATAGAGGTCAGAACGGTAAGTTGTGGTTGCAACTTATTGTTTCTTGAGAGTTGAGGACGAATACTACTTGTGCGGGCCATGTTGTGCACATACACTCTTATATATGTATATATATTTATTCGAAGAGATTACCTGTTTCCTGTGATCCACGTTTCTCTCTTAGTTACCGTTGAAATTTTGTTACGGAGCTATGGCTATATGTACGCCTGACCCCGATGTCTTTTACTTTGGAGATGTTTGCACTTGCGAACGTTGTCCTTAAGGCGTCACGTTAGTTTGGTTTAGATACCACGATAGTTTGTTTACTTACTGCACTTTAGCTTGTATATTATGTGCCTTGCTATGTCCCCTGAGGACCTAGTTCTTTCCCAGATTAGCTGACGAGGTCTTTCTTGAGGAGTACGGGCCGGGAGTCTATTCTTCTGTTGCACCAGACGTGGACGACGAGGATGATCCAGAGTAGTTCTTCGTGGACATCTATCTTTATTTTACTTTATTTCATGTCAGA
Organism: Iris pallida; assembly: GCA_029216955.1. NCBI lineage: Eukaryota > Viridiplantae > Streptophyta > Magnoliopsida > Asparagales > Iridaceae > Iris > Iris pallida. The sequence goes on along the minus strand of JANAVB010017800.1, from coordinate 9,356,675 downwards.
GCTGAAGACTTGTAGTGGAAATTTTTATACTTTTATATGAGACGACGTAGTGATCATTTATTTGACTGAGACTTGTACCCATGGAGTTTCCATGTGATTTTATTCTTCTCTTTGACAGTTTTATATTCATTTATTTTAGCATGATATGCTTTCTTATTTTGTGATTCATGTTCTGTGGATGAGTATAGATATGTGACTGCCGTAAGATTATTTTACAGCTTAAGATACCTTCCATTAGTCCATTAAATTGGATTTACCATGGAATGTGTCTATTGGCATGCCACATGTTCTAGTCCTTATGGATTTTAGGACTAGGCGTGACATTAACTGTGTGGGCTCTGGTGTAACCCCTCTTCCCGAAATTTGAAGTATATATTATTCAAATAATTTAAGTAGTGATTTTTGGAATTTTCTAAATATTTTAATTAAATAGTTATTATGATTGAAGGCTTTAGTCATCGTTAAGTTCTAGAGTGCAAGATGACCAAGAACCTTGGCACGAAAAGTGTATTTGTATGCCTTGACTAGTGTATTAGCCATGCTATGGAAGGCATAGCCATAACAGTGCCCTAACTAGGAAAACCAGGCCAAGTTGTGACTTGATCCATACAAATGACTTAATTATTTATATTTAAGATTATTGACTTTTTAGGAGATCCGGTCGTGTTAAACTAGCCCGGACCTGACCCGAACCAAACCTAAACCTAGGTAGTCATATAGTATGTCCAAAAACATCCATGTCGGTATATATTCTTAGTGTATACTTCGTACATCTAACAAATATTTTCCCAAATAATTGTTATATATATATATATATATATATATATTTTTTTTATATATATATATATATATATATATATATATATATATATATATATATATATTATTGCTAAAATATATTTTTAGATTTTTCTGGTTCAATAGGTTGTAAATACAAGGGTGTATAGAAGTGTGTATATTATTTATTTTATTTTATTTTATTATATATATATATATATATATATATATATATATATATATATATATTTTGTTTTATATATATATATATATATATATATATATATATATATATATATATATATATATAACCAAACAACATTTTATTGAATAATAAAAGAGGCTCTTAACGAGCAGTACAGGTGCCAGGGTCCAAAACACACAAAAAAGCCCTGGAAGGCAGAATAGAAATTACATAAAGGAGAATTTTGAAATTTCGAAAAATTTCAAAATTTGAAATCATGGAGGGTCTAAAAAACATTTCGAAATTACGGGCACCGACGTTCGAAAATTTACATGAATTCAAAAACGAAAGTGATGGGCGGATGTGGGCGCTCGGCCCTAGGGGGCGTGTGCGCACACTGCCAGAGATGGTGTTTTTTTTTTGGAATTCAAATTTTGAAAGTGAAAATTTGAAATCCGCAAGGGGGGAACACTGTTCGAGACAGTGGAGGGAAAGTGGGATCGCCGCCCAAAGGGGCACGTGAAGCGTGCGGCCCGAGGTGGGAGAGGCGCGTGGCTCGGGGAGTCTCGGGCCCCTCCCCCAGCGCGGCTCCCGGAGGCGGAAGCGCCGGCAGGGAGGCCGGAGGGCCAGCACCGGCGAGCAGACGTCGCCCGGAGTGGGAGACTCTGCTGGACGGAGCCGGGGGTTCCGACGAGGTAAGTGCTCCGACAGGGGAGGCCCTCCCGGCGGCAGGCGGGAGCGGGGGTACGAGATGCTGGCAGCCGACAGGAGGGCGGCGAGCGGGGTGGGGGGGAGGGGAGGGGAAAAGGGGGAGAGGGGAGGAGAAACGGCTCGACCTCCGGGGGTCTTCTGGACCGCCGGCCGGAGGGAGCGGGGACAGGCCATGGCCAGCCACCAGCTATAGGGGGATCCCATGAGGATGCGGCTGCGGAAACTCCGTAGCGCAAAACGGTGGCCGAGCGTCGAGGGCTGCGACGCCGCAGATAGGGGGACCCCGACCGACGTCGGGGAGGGCGCCGGGTTGGGGGAGAGGCTCGTCGGGGGTCGCAGCTCCGGGACCGAGTAGTGGGCCGAGTATGATTCGCCACCGTCGCCCACGTGCGGGCACGGACCCCGGAAAAAGCCCGACGTGGGCTGGAGACGGAGGCGAGGCACTTCAAGGCCGCCGGAGGCCGGAAGGAGCGATCGGCGACGGCCACTTGAGAGAGTGGAACCGGGGGGTTGGCACCGCAGGAGCATAGCGGCGAGGAGGTGCCGGCCACGATAGCGGGCAAGCGAGGCGAAGGGGAGCCGAAAAAGGGGGCGCGTGAGACGGATCGCGGCAGCCCTGGCGAGTACGGGGCGACGGGGGAACAGCCGACGAAGGGCCGAACGCCCAGCGCCTCGTCCGTTTGTACCGCCGAGAACGTCGACGCCGAGGAGGATGGTGTAGGGAGGAAAGGGGGGGAGGAAGTCGCACGGTTGGAAGCGCCCGCATGAGGGCCCCGTCCAGTCGTGGTGGCAGAGAGGGAGAAGGTGGGGGATGACTGTCGAGGAAAAAAGAGTCCCAGACCCCGGCCAGGCTGAGGGGGCCGACCACCAGCAGATCCACCCGGCCAACGTAGGAGGAGCAAAGGCGATCAAGGGGGAGCTGCTGAAGCCCTTTCCTCTCCCCATTTTAAATTTATATATATATATATATATATATAATAGTATATATATAATTATATATATATATTATAATATATATATATATTTTTATATATATATATATATATATATATATCTATATATATATATATATATAATATATATATTATATATATATATATATATATATATATATTAGACTTTTATATATAGAGAAGAGTTTTGTTTATAAATTTAGTAATATACTAATATATGTATTATACCCCTGATTTTAAATTCTTTTATAATATTTTATATACAAAAATTCCTTGTATTTATCTAAAAGTTGTGTATACATATTTGTACCCATTGGATTATAATAAATATATATATAAATATATATATATATAGATATATATATATATATATATATTATATAT